>QRFB01000496.1:0-57347 GCA_008931105.1 Oenanthe javanica | reverse complement strand
TATATATATATATATATATATATATATATATATATATATATATATATATATATATACTATATTATTATAACCGAAAAATTAAAAAAATTGGTCGTCGGTACGGAATTGGTGAACCATAGAAAAGATCTTGACCGTCCAATTTTATGTGAGCAATAGAAATAATCTTAACCATTGAATTTTAATAAAATATTATTTTAAAAGAATATAATCATACATACAATTCTAACCCCAGTAATCCTCATTTTATATACGATAATAAGATATTATAATATTATATTATATTTAAATTATATTCTATAAACTTTTTTTACGAATCTTACTTATCCTATAATTTTTATTTAATATATCATTAAAGTTTATGATAAACAATATGCATTTTTTTAGTTTCCATTTATTTTTCTATTTTAATCGCATAACATAAATTATTTATCAAAACATAAGCTCTACTCAAATTAGAATTTTTTTGCTCAAACTAGAACAAACAGTTCCTATCAATACCCATATGTTCAAATTAGAAAATCGACATCAACACTATATACAACTCTAACCACTGGTAGTCTTCCTTTTATCCAACTCATCATGGATAAAATAATATTATATTATATTTAAATTATATTCTATAAACTTTTTTTACGAATCCTACTTATCCTATAATTTTTATTTAATATATCATTAAATTTTATCCTATAATTTTTATTTAATATATCATTAAAGTTTATGATAAACAATATGCATTTTTTTAGTTTTCATTTATTTCTCTATTTTAATCGCATAGTACAAATTATTTATCAAAACACAAGCTCTACTCAAATTAGAATTTTTTTACTCAAACTGGAACAACCAGTTCCTATCAATACCCGTAAGTTCAAATTAGAAAATCGACGTCAACACTCTACATACAACTCTAACCCCCGATAGTTCTCCTTTTATACAACTCATCACGGATAGAATAATATTATAATATATTTAAATTATATTATATGAATATTAAATTTATTATTATTATTATATTATTTTATTAACATTAATTAAATTTTATCACTATGTTATATCTATATTATCTATACTTTTATATTATATTATTTTAAACAAACTTCTCTTTTAATTAGAATATATAGTTGTACTCACAATCTACTAACATATTTTAATTTTTCTCATCGCTTAGACAATTTAATTTATTTAAAATTAAAATTTTATAATTAAATTTTTGAATATTAAAATTATATTATATTTTACCTACATTAAAATATACTTTTTTATTTAAATTTTAATTAAAATATTTCTAATATATTTTTAACTCTTTTTATTAATCAAAATTTCCTAATTAAATTAAAAGAAAAATAAAAAGTTTGGTCAATTGGTCGTCCATCCGATAAGTCCTCTTTTTATTATCGTAAGTTTTCTTTTTATATGATTTTTTATGCAATTATGATATAATTATAATTTCATTTTAAAACATATATATTTTACATATATCTCTATTTGTTATTGCCATTCTGTTTATCGCTATCATTTCCATTGTAANCTCAATTATTCGCAACCTCCTTTGCAGCTTATCAACTCTAATCTATTTGTTGTTGTCATTCTAATTATCACTGTCATTTCCATTGTAGGATGCTACTTTACCATTTTGAATTGTATGACCTTGTTCTCCACACCTAAAACATGCACCAGTAGTCCAATGACAAATGTCTCCACCGTGCATTTTTCCACAATGTTTGCAACGAGATTTTCCTCCATTCTTATTTTCATTAGTAGATCCGTTCTTCTCCTTGTCTTGGTTTCCATTCTTTTGTTGAAATCGAGTATTGTACCTACGGTCATTCTGCTTATACCCATCCGATGATCCATCACTTTTCTGAAAATTGAGTTTTCCCTCACTAGAGTTATCATCTCTCTTCCTTTTTTGATTTTGCACCTCAAACTGCTTGGCGTAATCAATTTGATGGAGCTCCTGATCTCGAGCACTATCCACCAAACTATCCATAGAGGTATACCTGTTTGAAATGATGTGGTTACGAATCGAATTCTTTAGAGCCCACTTAAATTTCATAATCTTATCTTCTTCGGTCCCAGCAATAGACCGTGCATAACCAGCCAACCTTTGAAATCGAACTTGAAAATCTGCCACAGACTCTTCCTCCTTTTGAGCTATCCCTTGATAATCCCTAGCATACTCCTCGCGAATACTAGCAGGAAAATACCTTTGATCAAACTGTGCTTTAAAAATATTCCATGTGAGAGTGTCCTCATATCCAACTGCATGAGAACCCACAACCAACTTCCACCAAATGCTTGCATCTCCCTCAAGTCGGTAAGTAGCAAAACGTGCTTTCTCCACTTCTGAACAATTAAGTACCCTGAAAATTTTCTCCATGTGGTCAATCCATGCCTCAGCATCCATAGAGGTCTTGGCCTCCTTAAAAGAGTCAGGTCTTTGTTTCATAAAACGATCAAACATAGTTTGACCTTCCTGATTTTACCTATTATTGCCACCGGGGTTCTGATCATCAGGGTTCCTTCTTTGTTGAGCTGCCACTTCCCGCATCATTTCCATAAAAGTATTTTTATCCATAACTATTTGTTGATTATTACTTCCCCCAGTATTTTGACTCGTACTAGATTTCTTAGGCGGCATCCTACAGAAAATTTTATAGGTGCCCAAACACATATATCACCGAATGCATATAAATAATCTTACTTCTACCCATGCGAAGTCAACCCAAAACTCACAGGTCAAATACCTAAAAGGCCAGTCTACAGAATCTAGGGCCTAAGCTTTGATACCAACTGTAACAGCTCTAGTTTTCGGGCCATTACCTAATAGCGGAATATTCAAAAACAAATCTAGATATCATTAACTGCGATAAGAAAACAACTGATAATCCTGATAAATTTTAATGTCTAAATATCTGAAATGAAAATACTGATAAGTATAAAATTAACTAGAACAAGTTCTCGTAATGCTCTAGGCAAACTTAAACTAAAATATGGGTAGCACTCATCACTCTTCCCGCTTATCCCCTGAAAACTTGCGGAAAGAACATAAATATGAGTGAGCCAAATGCCCAGTACGAATATATTTTAAAATAAAAACAATTTTTATAACTGAGTAGATTGTGTCTTACCAACACAAATAAAGAAGCACAATAATAAGTGCACTGAATCAATATAATACGAACAGAATAAAACAAAATGAAATAGAATATATGGTTGAATCAATAAGGTAGGTATCCATAAAAGGGTCTCTTATATATCATATACTCGCACAAAGCAAGATACAAAACAGAGAATTCTTCCCCGGTAATCCACGAGAAGAAAACACATGAAATGCACAAAGCATTCCTACAATACAGAGAATCCTTCTCCGGTAATCCACGAGAAGAAAACACACAATAGCGATCATGATCTTTACACAATCTCATACTCCAGAGACGCGCCCGTATACCCACAGCACCGATACGAGTAAGTGCCGAGTTCACCAGACCTCCAAACTCCANCCGTATACTCACAGCACCGATACGAGTAAGTGCCGAGTTCACCAGACCTCCAAACTCCATGAACTCGTCTGTGATTTGACCACACAGATAGGTTTAAGAGCCCATCACATAGGTTACAAAAGTTGCCGACTCTTTAATCAGAACAGAACAGAACAATGTCGCAATAAAAATGCGAAACGAAACAAATATAGAAGAATCAAGGCAACAATAATTCCAAAAATAATGGATACGAAACGAAACTGAGAATGCATACTAGCGAGTATACATAGAGTACAAAGGGGTCATAACTTTATAAAAATAACTCGACAATAAATATAACGAGTAAATAATATTTAAAATTGAGAAAAGACGATCAGGATTTTATACTAACAATTATACTTTAAAATTAAGAAGAAGGAACAGAAATTAATCTCAAAATAACGAAAACCTTGCTAGTGGTTGCGTGTATATCTCAGCACCCAAATCTAGCCTCGAATTTGTTTATGATGCTTGACTCTGCCATCTCTCTTTTGTGATGCCTCGGAGATATACTAGCACTACTTATAATCTTCGTACTCTCTTGCTGTTCTTTTTTTCTTCTAATCTTTACTCACTTTTTCTTACTTATATAATAATATCATAAAATATAGTCTAGCATGTGAGGATAATGATAACCCAGCTAACTTGTAGAGATATAAAACTCGAACTCTATTAGCATAAAAAATTTGAATTCTTGTTAAACTTATCCTATCTCTAATTTAATTACCAACTAATAATAATCTTCTTTTTTTTAGCTAATAATAAATAACTACTTTCCAACTGAAACATAAAATTAATAATTATAAAAAAATATTAATAATAGCAAAATGTGCAGGATTTTACATTCCCTATCCATTGTCTTCATCATCCTTCATTTTCTTCTTCAACTCATCATTTGTAAAAGTTGACACTTGACCATTGATAAATTTTCTCAGTTTCTCCATAATCACCTTATCTTCTTCTCTAATAATTGGCTTCTTCTTTAATAGATCCAATAGATTGACGATTTGGCTTCTGTTGTTAGGATTCAAATGCTGAGGAATTCTAAAGTGAGAGAGAGTGTTTGTTTTGGTCATATAGAGAATCCCATCAGGGTTGCAGTAGGCTTCAGGAAGTGCTTTGGGCAAAAAAGGCCTAGCATGTTCTTCAATTCATTGTCTTCCTTAGTCACATTCTCTATTGCTTTGTGCAGGCACTCTAGTTCTATATAAGATACTCCATCAAACAATCTTAGAGATACCATGTAGTAGCCAGATTCCATCTGCATTACTGGTACTTTGACCTTTAAACCATTAACTTGAATCCTCACACCTCTCACCATGAAGATATTATTTTGCAGCACTTTCTTGTAGTTCCAGTGATTGTCCTTTACATTTGCTTTGATTGCTTTCATATTCAACATAAACCCCTTGTCTGCATGTGGCTTCCTGGTCTGCTCCTTTAATATTGCCATGACAGCTTTTTGTCTCTCAGCTTCTATCTCATCCCTTTGTTTTTCAATTTCCTCCCTTGTCTTCTCCCCCTTAGGCTTGATATCTTGGTGCAGGGGTAAGAATGAAGAGTGAGTAGGCTGGAGTTGAGTAGGAATTTTGACCTAAGGTGCTTGACCAGACACATGCATTGATGAAAACAAGACTTGAATTAATGCAAGTTGATTGGAGATTTGTTGAAGTGCCTTGAGTGGAGCTAGAGGTTTCAAAATCCTTCTTGAGAGAATCAAAATTAGCCACAAATTCTAAAACTGTGGATGAGAATGTAGATTGAGCATTTGTCAAGGAATCCATTTTTTCGTTAAGTTTCAACAATGTAACAACTTCATCCTATTCTGCCTTGGCTTTGGATTGATAAAAGATATCTACTTGCAAAGGAGCCAGGTCATGAATTGGAACATTTTCGGGAAGCCTATCTGCATGCCTGTTTTTGTACAAAACCTCAACCATGGTGTTGAGTTTGGCCTGTTGTTATTGAGTGGCAGTTTGAATATCAATCATTTCTTTGAAGGTTTTCTTCATCTTCTCTAATTTTTCATTCATTTCCTGAATCTTATTCCTTGAAAAAGAGGAGTCTGATCTAGGGGTAACATGAGCATAAAGACCTCCAGGCTTCAATTTTTCTTCAATAGCTTTCAAAAATCCTTCCATCTTAGATCTATGCTCTGCAATTTCTGATTGTAAGCCCCTTATAAGATAGTGATTGGATTGAAGTTGGACTTTGGCTGCCTCATGTATAGCATCATAAATGGCAGTGGGAGTGAAAGTTTTCTCACAGGATCCAAGAGATGTTAAGTACTTCTGCCTCATCCATTGTAACATCTCATCCATGCTCACAATATTTTTGATGTCCAACCAGGTATCAACATTGGCCTCTCCATCTTCAGCCATATCAGCATTTTTTATAATTTATTTCCTCTTGGTCCTTAGCATACTCCAACAATATTGAAGCATAATCTTTGTTGGGTAGGTGAGAGGTGAGAAGTTGTTGAGCTATTTGGTAAAAACCATCCAATTGATCTCCATATAATTCTTTGAGTTGCTCATTTGAAAGTGACCCACCATGAGATGATGGTCCTGATTCCCTGTCATGTTGCACAGGTTTCAGCCATTGTGACTGAGAGTGAGAGCTAGGGCCACTTGTTATAGTGGTCCCCTCAGCATCAAATTCATCATCTAATTGCTCAGATGAATCCTTAGACACTGGATGGATAGGTGATTTTTCCTGATGAGACAGTCTTTGAATGACTAGGGAGTGTCCAGGGGATGCCATTTGCATGGTGTGGAGATCCCTTAGATTACCCAATGTCTGTGAAGACACTTGGTTTTCAAATTCCTTAACCACCATAGAGTCTAAAGTAAAAACTCCTGAAGCCTCTATGACTTTGATGGTGTCATCAGGATATGCCTCATCATGCATACCCTCACAATCTAGATGTGTGTCCTGAGTGATGAATAAGTGTCATGCACAAAGTCACTTGAATGGGGCTCACCAGGGAAATAGAAATCCCGATGATCAACAACCTCATGTGTTTGTCTAGACACAATTGGTAGAGAAAAAATTTGAGTAGTGGGAGAAATAGAGTGTGTAGAATTGAGTGTTGGTAAATCCCCCTGGGAAAATGGGGAAGTTTCAATAGAAGTCCTTAACTGTGCATGATGTGTTTCCTTTTCTACTAGAACTTCTTCATTGACAAAAGTGAGTTCCTGTAATGGTGCAGACTCTGTACAAGATGGAGTGGACTGGCTCCCAATTCAATAGATGCACCTTGTTGAGAAAGCGCACCTAGAAGTAGGTTTAATCCCTTATGTACCTCTACATCATGTTGGGAGGATGTAGAGTGGTTTGTTGTGGTCTTTTGATTTTTCTTCCTCCTTTTTAAAGGTTCCACATGTGACTCATCAGTTTCTTCTACATGATCTTCTACTACTACTTCTAAATTCTTCTTGGTAGCAGGCTTCTTCCATTTCTTCTTTTCAACTACACCCTGTTCAGAAGATGTTGAGGTTGGCTCACTAACATCTATTGATGGCAAAAAAGGTCTACAGTTGGGTTAGAAGTCCTTGGGTTAGGTGCATTTGGTTCTTCTGCAGCCTTAGGACTTCCTACTATATCAAGATAACCATCTATAGGCTGTACTAGTGGGTACACCCCAAATACACTCATCATGTGAGGTGTAATTTGGAGAGGTACATTCACTGTGCTCCTCTTGTCCAATATCACAAAAATGATCTTTGACATGGACTTGGAGTAACAAATTCGCTTTTTGTTCATCCCAGGCAATTCAATTAAACCATCATTTTTATAATTAAGAATTAATTGAATAAAGCGAGGGAAAAAAATCTCATTACCTCTCTTGGGAATCCTGGTTATGAGTTCCCCAAGAACTAGCTTTTCAACATTGAGCTTTTGGTTATATGCCAATGAGTAAGCCAACTTCATGGCAATGAGGCTAACTTGGTTGAACCCTGTTTTTCTGTAGGTGAATACTCTGATTATGGTGTCAAACAGGAATGATCACTCCTTCATCATGTACTTCTCGTTGATTTGACCGAGCCTATACTTCTTATCATCAGCTCCTTTATTCACAGTGTCAGCATATCTAATGAACTTTAGGAAGTCTAGAAGATCATTTTCAGTATGTTCTTCATCAAAGTTTCTCTGTTGGCACTTTCAAGCCTTTGTTCACATCATTTTCATCAAAACTGATGTCTTATCCTTGGATTTTACAGGTTACTACTACTTTCAAACTACCATCCTCCAGTGCTATATTTTCCTAGTCTGTAGTTTTCCAGAACTATTCAAGAATATCAAGGTACAGTGTGGGGTTTTCTAACAAAGCTTCATCTAGATAGGAGTCAATTAGAAACCTAGTGAAGCACTTATACTGCGCCTTTGCATCCGCCTCTCTTGTAATGGCCAGGAAATTTGTGTCAGGAATTACATATACTTCAGTTGTAGATTGAGAGCTAGAAGATGCCATTGAGTTGTGTATATAAAGAGAGAAACGAAGAAATGAAAATTTTTAGAGAAAATAGAAGTAAGGGAAGGCCTTCTTATCGGCCCTTAGCTCTTGCAGCTCAGCATGGGCTGCTATTAACTCCTGATCTTTCTCGAGCAGCTTCTTCTCGAGCGAGGCCACCTTCTCATCGGCCTTGGATTTACTCTTCCTTTGGGCCTTCTCAAAATAGCGCCAATTCTTGGCCTCTAGGTCATGGTCTGGAAATAGGTATAGACCTATTCAACAGGTATAGACCTATTCAACAGGTATTTATGTCAGAATTTAGAAAGACACAAAGAATGACTAAGTACGGATAAAATTAAAAGAAAAGATTGGGCCTTACCATAGCAAAGGCTTGGGCCCCAAGAGTCTCGGCCTCTATAATGTCTGTTTTTAGACCCGTGAAATTTAAGGTACCATAAAATATTTATTTTAAAAATTGGTGTGGAGATTTAAAATTTTATATATATTATGAAATTTCTATTTGAGATTTTATTTGAGCTTTAATGGAAAATATTTGTGAATATTATTTTAGTGGGGGGTTTATTTTACTAAATTCAAAAGTGTCACTAGAATATTTTTTTTTAAAATTTCCAAAGATAGATAGCATTTATATTTTCGGGAAGAGAGATGATGCTAGAATTGTACTAGCCAAGAATTTAAATATTTTGAGAAAAGGAGCTATCTTAAGAAATATTATATGATGAGATAAATTGGGAATTTAATTGTTAAATTTTAGTGATGGTATTTTAATTATTAAAATACATAAGAGATCACTAAATAAAATTGGAAATGGAGAGAGAGAATCATTTGAGAAATATTTAAATTGTGGAGAATTAATTAGAGAAAAGAGAGAAGTGATATTTAACTATTTATTTATTTTAATGGGCAAGTACTTGTAGCTTTTGGGTCAAAGCCAGAGTGGACCTTAAATTTTTTATATATTTGGGCCAATCTCAAGTATTTAATTAATTAATTATTAGCCCAACCCATATATTTATATAATGGAGATAGTAAATAGAAATTAGTATTCATTTGCTTATCTTCTTCCAAATTAGAGAGAGAAAATATTACTAGAAAGAGAAAGTAAACTGGGAATTTGGTTCTTGATCAAACGAAACCCGATTGTACATGCAAATTTATATTTGGAATCTAGAGGACAAGCTCGACGCAACGGTGTAATTGTTGTGTGGTTTCAAGAAGGAGTAAAAATATTTCTTTAAGGAATCAAAGCCTTGGAACTCGATTTTTCTAGCATATTAAGGTATGGACGATCACTTTCAAGCTATGTGTGAGTTGGGTTTTGTATGGATCGTAAATTTTGGCTTTGCATGCGAGTCTCTAGTTAATTATTTATTTATTTTACGTAATTGAGTTCAATTGGATTAAATGAGTTGAGATACTAATATTGATGATTTTTATGATAGTGAGACTAAATAATTATATGGGCGGTGAATTTATTTTTATTTTGTTTTTATTTATTTTCTAGTATTAATTGGTATATAAATTGGGGGCTAATTTTAATTAATTAAAATTTACAAAGATGGGGGACTTGTTGCTATTTCTGGATAGTTATTTAAGGATGTAATAAGGTGGATATTCATTTGGGGGGAAAGCCCCAAATTAAAATTAGGGCTTAAAAACAAATGAAATTGGGTGTTTGAGCTTGGAGTCATGGAAGTGGATCTGGAGATTGGGGGTTCGAGTTGGGGAGTGGAGGGTTGCAATCGGGGATGGAGGAAGACCCCACCGCACGGCGGCGGTGACCGGCGGTGGGGGGGTGATGCTGTTGCTACTACTCGCGCGAGAGAGAGAGAGATAGGGATGCTTGTGTGTATGTATATATGTTGGTGTGTGTATCTACATCAGATGTGTGTGTGTGTATAACAGAGAGTTTGTGTGTGTGTGAGAGAGAGAGTGTGATCGGAGAAGAGGGAGAGAGATGGACGGGGGAGATTGGAGAGATTGAGCGGAGAGAGAGGAAACAGGAGAGAGAGAGAGAGAAGTGGAAGAGAGAGATACAAAGAGAAGGGAGGCTGCCTGGTGCTGTCCAGAGCGCCGGAGCCGGAGCTCCGACCGGCTGCCATCCGACCCCATGGCAGTGTGGTGGTGGTGGTGATGTGGAACCCAGTTTTAATTAATTTAAAAAATTGAGTTATTACTTTATTGAATAAAAATATTATTTTGGTAATTTGTTTTAGGAGATGATTATTAAAAAAAAGAGATTAATAATTGGATTAATAATATTGGTGAGAACTTATTCTCTCATTTTACTTAAGAGAATATTATTTATTAAAATAGTAATTATTGGGCGATGGGTAAAAGAGGGAATTATTGAATATATTTAAATTGGATTGACATTATCCAAGGATATGAGTGATTAAAAATTGAGAATTATTCAAGAATTGGAGACATAAGATATAACTATATTCTTAGAGGAATTACCAATTTTTAATTGGTAATATTTGGTTTATGATTTAAGGGATATATAACAAGATATCGAGAGTAAAAATAGAATAGATTTTTATTAAGTTTAGACAAAAGAGAGATTAAATTAGTGACATATATTCTATTTGAATACTTAAATCCAAATCAATGAAAGTTGACTAAAGACTTATTATTTTTGGTGAAAAGGTGAATTGAAGTAGTTGCTCGATTAAATTCCGAGTCAGCAATGCTTTTATTTTATTAGCTTGAGTTCGACGGACCTGAGGCAAGTTCACTGCTACCTTTACTCTTGAGTATTTTGAGTAAATTATCTGAGTATGTTGATGAAAGTGAAAAGAGACTCTTATTTTGTTATTCTTCAATTTTTATTCTGATTCAATTCTAATTGTCAGTGCTACTTGAATTTTTTAGAATTATTTCTAAATATCTGTAAATATCATTCACCTGCTTTGAGATATTTTTGCGCACCCTATCTTTCTGTGAATACCTNTTTTGGTGAAAAGGTGAATTGAAGTAGCTGCTCGATTAAATTCTGAGTCGGCACTGCTTTTATTTTATTAGCTTGAGTTCGACGGACCTGAGGCAAGTTCACTGCTACCTTTACTCTTGAATATTTTGAGTAAATTATCTGAGTATGTTGATGAAAGTGAAAAGAGACTCTTATTTTGTTATTCTTCAATTTTTATTCTGATTCAATTCTAATTGTCAGTGCTACTTGAATTTTTTAGAATTATTTCTAAATATCTGTAAATATCATTCACCTGCTTTGAGATATTTTTGCGCACCCTATCTTTCTGTGAATACCTAAGTTTTGAGACACTTGAATATTTTTATATATTATAAAGTATCCAAATTTACTGCTCCTGTCCCCCAATTTATATTATTATTATTATTACTATTTTTATCATTATTTAATTTAATAATATATAGCTGTTCTCTCAAATTTCGTAACAGCTAAATATTATTAAATTTTATTGAGCAAAAGCTACTCTCATTGCATTCGAGGTAGCTAAATTCCTTTCTAAGAAGAGTTCGAGGTTGTTCTTTTCGAACTCAAATAAATTCAGTTAATTCTTATTAATCCATTGTTCGGATTAATAACATATTTGGAGCAACTGATTCACTTCAAGTGGAGTAAGACCAATATTAAATTATTTTATTNAACATATTTGGAGCAACTGATTCACTTCAAGTGAAGTTAGACCAATATTAAATTATTTTATCTGTGTTTATTCCGTTGTGAAGAGATATCGAGATCGAGGAGGAGTTCATCTTTACTGGTCAACGCAGGCTCTGTGTATACATCCCGTGGTANTTTATCTGTGTTTATTCCGTTGTGAAGAGATATCGAGATCGAGGAGGAGTTCATCTTTACTGGTCAACGCAGGCTCTGTGTATACATCCTGTGGTGAGTTCTGTGAACGGGCAGAACATATTTTATTATATATTTAATTAGGGCACTGATGTTGCCTAGGGTCTGAGAGAGGGACACGACTGCTAGCAAACGAGGGTGATACTTGTGACATGTTAGTGATTGTACCATGGGGTATCACCNGAGAGAGGGACCCGACTGCTAGCAAACGAAGGTGATACTTGTGACATGGTAGTGATCGTACCATGGGGTATCACGGGTGGTGGTATATCTGTAGTGGTTGATCGCACTATAGAATATCACAAGGTGAATCGACCAGTTCTATAAATATTTTCTAAATACTATTTCTTTTGTGGAATCACTCACTTAATTGATTTGACCTGTGATTTATTTAGTGACATGATTGTCATTCAATTTATTTTGTGATTTCTTTGATATAGTGATTCCTTGTTTTGAGTATGGAAGTTGAGGTAAGTTATTTTATTAACCTCTGCTATTTATGAAAGTTATTTATTTGTCGATCATCCCAATGGTGTACTTGCTGAGCAACCATTCCCTCATACTTGTGTATTTTCTTTTTGTGACTTTGTTCACAGTTAAACGTGAAAACACCGAGAACCCCAAACCAGCTGATAAGGGGAAGATGATTATTCAAAGCTGAGATGTTTAGGGTTGTTTAACCCTTTGTTTATAGCCTCTTGGTCCAGTTGTCGAACTAGTATAGCTTCTTTAGACAGCAAGAGATTTATGATTTGTAATAATATTATTTTGTGATGTGTAATATTATAGTTAGACTTGTGTTGTGTGGATCCCGGGTTACGCTTGCCCAAGCTTGGGCCAAGTGTTTCAACACCATCTTGGCTATGCATCCGGGTTTCTTTGATCCGGCTGACTTCCCTGCTCCCATGGGGCAGACTTTGGCCTTCACCTCCACCACCCCCAAGGATAACTCTGGTGTTATTTTAGGTGGTGAGGCCTTGGATGAATACGATAAGATCTTTGACTCCTTAGAGGCCAAGAAGAATGCTCAAAAAGGGATTGAGGAAGAAGAGAAGACCAAAGAGGAGAAGAAGGATGGGGAGGAACATATCGAGGAACTTCCTTAGTTTTCATTTTCCTATTTCTATCGTTTTTTCTTGTATTCCTTATATTTTCTTAATCTAATACTCCAAAAATGTTTTATTTATAAAAAGTTCGTGTTGTCAATCTTTTCCCTTTTCTTAGCTTAATATATTTCTTAGTATATACTTTTTGAGCACAGAGGAAAGGTAATGACTTAGATTTTATTCAAAAAGCACTAACCAGGATTAACTTTATTCTTTGATTATGAAAGAATTAATAAACTTGATTTACAATCCATGCTGAACACCAGTGTATTCGTAAATGTCACAAGACATAAAAAATATATTATTGTATTAATAGTGCCTTCAAGGCTAAAAGTGGACACAACCCTTACAAAATGGAAATCCTACTTGGTGCAATGGCTCTTACATCTTAGTGGTTTCATCGAACCTTATTTCTACTTAGTTCCTAATAAATATAAGAATTCACCATCGAATTCTTTAGATATAATAAACCTTCAGGTTTGAGGCATGCCAAGTTCTTGGCACTTCAACACCTTCTAGGGTTTCGAGGATGTATGATCATCCTCCCTTGACTTGTTTTATCTTGTAAGGCCCTTCCCAATTAGGGGCTACTCCAAAAGCTTCAGCCTTTCTAAGAACTAAGTCTCCTTGTCGAAAGAATCTTTCCTTAACCCTTAGGTTGTAGTAGAAAGAAGACTTCTTCTAATATTCTATGATTTTGCATGAGCCCTTTCCCTGACTTCATCAATCAAGTCCAATGCAAGCTTCATCCCTTCTTCATTTTCTTCAGGCTCAAAAGCCTTTATTCTAGGGGATACATGTGATATTTCAACCTAAACCACTGCATCTGCCCCATAAGCCAAGAAGAATGGAGTTGCATCAGTGGTTAATTTATGAGTGGTTCTGTATGCCTAAAGTATTGGCAAAAGTTCATCCACCCAGGTGTTAGATAAACGTTCAATTCTTTTCTTGAGTCCGTCAAGGATGATACGATTGGCTATTTCAGCTTGCCCATTGGCTTGGGGATGTGCCACAGAAGTAAAATGCAAGTCAATGTCATTATCATTGCAATACTCCTTGCATTCTTCATTATTGAATTGTGTGCCATTGTCTGTGATTAGAATTCGTGGCAGTCCATACCTACATATAATGTTTTCCCAAAAGAATTAAGCCACTTATTTTGTGGTTATCTTGGCTAGTGGTTTAGCCTCAATCCACTTAGTGAAGTAATCAATTGCGACGATTAGGAATTTTCTTTGTCCACTAGACATGGGAAATGGTCCAAGGATATTCATTCCTCATATTGAAAGGGGATGGAGGAGTTGATGGATCTTAACATCTCAGGGTCTGCCTTACAATTGGTGCATGCCTTTGGCACTTATCACATCTTTTCACACATTCCTTTGAATCTTTCAATAGGTCAGACCAGTAAAAGACAAGGCGAGTAATCTTGTGAGCCAAAGCTCTGCCCCCAAGTGTTGGACATATATTCCTTTGTGCACTTCTTTCAATGCTCCTTGGGCCTTATCAAGCCTTAAACATTTCAAGTATGGGATAACAAAAGATTTCTTATAAAGAATTTCATCAATAAGAGCATACCTTAATGCTCTTACGGTAATCTTTCTTGCTTCCATAGTATTGCTACGAGTCCAACCAGATTGAAGGTAAGCTTTAATTGGATACATCCAGCAATTGCCTATGTTTATCGGGGCTACCTGCTTTGCATCGATGCTAGGGGTCTTCAAGATTGGGAAGTAGACACTTCCCGGATGTTCGTCCATTTCTAATGATGCAAATTTTGAAAAGACATTGGCCTTTGCATTCTCTCCCCTAGGAACGCAGTCCATCTAACATTCTTCAAACTGAGTCATTATAGCTTTCACTAGTCAGAGGTATTTAATCATGACTTCTTCCTTTTCTTCAAACTCCCCATTCACTTGGGATATAACCAATTTTGAATCCCAACACACTTTAAAATACTTGACATTCAGTGCTTTGGCTAAGACAAGGCTAGCTATCAGGGCTTTATACTCAGCATACATTCAGCATTAAACCATTGCAGATATAAAAAATGCAAACTATGACATGTTATGCATTTTAGAAAATCAGGTTTATCCTATATACAAGAATTTTCTAAAATCAAATAGAATAGAAGAATTAATAAATAATCACTAGTTCTTTCCGATCCAAGCTGTGACGCCCTCCCGACCCGGGGTCTAGATCGGGGAGTCACTAACACCCTATATGCATGCACCATAAATAATAATAACAGAATATACACATATACACGACCCCGACTACTACCCTGGACCTTTAAAGGTATTGGTATGAAACAAGCACACATCTACATTCATTTACATTTACATTTATAATAACAAAATAATATTATTAAAACTTCTGTAACATCTCAAAATCTACTAACAAAAGTACAAGACTTAACAAAGTCTTTCCTGCTAACTCGTCCTCGATCCTACCTGTTCACTGGCAGCCAACCTAGCATAGTTAATGAAAGACATGTTCTTCCTGGCAGTCTGTTTATTACGTACCATGATTCTCAAAAGCTGTAAAGGTTAGAAAATAAAAGAATGAGCCATAAAAGCTCAGCAAGTAACCATACAGGTTAAAACAGTTCTACAGTATTATATAAAATTTAGAAATCCTCTCATAATCATACCTAAAAATTATTCCTGGACATCATTGTCCCATAATTATACTCCACAATTTCCAATCTTGGTATTCATTACACGAAAAATTANAAACTTTCTTTCATGGCTTTCACTGATAGAAGCACAGGTATTTGAAGAGTTCAGTTCAGGGTTAATGTTTCTAATTGTCCGGGGTGAAAGGTTTTAAGAAACTTCTAAAAATAATCATTTCAAGGTTTAGGAATACTTCGCAGGGGTTAGATGGATAACAGGAAGCAATGTACAATAAATGAAACGAAGTCAAAATCAAGATATATCTGACAGTTCTATGCTATATAAAGCAGGGTATTGTAAGGCATTTCAAAATTAATTATTAATCATCTCAAAAATCGTTCTTGTAAAACTATCCTTTCATTAGGATATTATTTTCCAAATTATTTCATAAAACTGTCCTTTTATTAGGACTTTATTTTCTAAATCATTTCATAAAACCGTCCTTTCATTAGAACTTTTACTTATAAAACCAAATCATTTTGATTGGAGTTTTCTCACAACGCCCGGACAATACGGGTGATCAGCCACGTAAAGTCCCCATAACGGACCTAAGTCCCTCTGGACATAAGGAGTACTCATAAAGGCACTTATTGCCATTGGCCTTGGGCTATCTCATTATAGCCATTGACTATCTCATTATAGTCTTCACATAAAAGTGCTGGACCGGCGTCACTCGGCCTCTTACGCCTCCAACCTATAGGAATCCGCAGAAACCATTTTGATCGGAATTCCTATAATATCAACACCATTTCTTTTAAAATTACCAAATCATTTGATGAAAAAGACTTCTTGAAAGTCGGCTTTCATATTTAAATCCATCTTTTAAAAGTTAAGAGACAGAGGTAAATTTTATTCGAAGACAAATTTATATACAAGTCTCTTTTGCAGTAAAGTAAGCAGGGATCATGTCATAGGGATCAAAATCATGTTATAGGAGTAAAGTCAGGTTATAGTGTCAATTTCACAGGTATAACAAGAGGTTTTAAAACAATTATAAAGCATCTGATTTAAAATAGTGATTAGGTAATAGCAATNTCAGGTTGTAGGGTCAATTTCACAGGTATAACAAGAGGTTTTAAAACAATTATAAAGCATCTGATTTAAAATAGTGATTAGGTAATATCAATAGGGTACTCATCATGGTTAAAGTACAAGTAAACAAGGTTAAGGAAATGGTGAAAAACACAAGTCACAGTTAAGGTTGATGGTTTAAGAATTTAAAACTAGTTTATAAGTTATCAGTAGCAGTTCAGGGATTGAAAAGTTTAAGGTATAGTCAAAACTTGTATAAGGTTGCAGTTTAAGTAAAACAGTTAAAATAAGGCATGTTGTATCTTAAAACAGTTGAGATAAAGTAAAACAGTTGCAGGATTATACAACAGTTCATAAAACACTTCATGAGTTTAAAGAGATTAGGCAATAGTTACTTGCCTAAAAAAGGAATGCTACAGCTGCTGAACAGGTGGATCTCACTATCACCGACTCTAACTCTCTACTTTCGCTTTTCCTTTATCCTTCACTTCTATTTCCTTTGAATCTACACATGAATAAAGATACTACTTTAGTATCTTTCAATCTCTAGTCCATTCTTAACTATACTAATCTAGCTACCCTTTTCGAGGTCATACACTTTCAACATATAATAATCACCTTAGCACATACGCAGGTGAGCATTTAACATAACCTTAGTATTAGATAATACTATTACTAATCCCAACTAATAGTCCTATCTATACAGGGTTAAAGTGCCGTTTTAAAAATAAAATTATTTGTATTTTTAGAAAATTTCAGCAGCACTTCCCCTGTAATTAGGACTTCCCGTCGGAATACAACCGACACAATCAATCATCAATCATATATCCGCAGTCAATCACATTCTATTTTGAAATACTATTCACATATCATACAAAGCAATAACTATTTAAATTTGAACAATCAAAATATATTTTATATCTATATATTCGAAAAATCAATATACTATTATAATTATTCAAAATTTCGAACATAAAGGCATGATAATCCACAATGCTTCCCAAAAATTCTACAAACAATTCAATTAGCTAGCAGGTTATAGCAATTAACACCGACTCAAGCTTAGTCTCATATGTAATTTTTATTTTCAAACAAAATTATATATATATATTAATTCGAAATCTTAAAACTCCTCAATTATAACAACATGCAATTATCATAAGCTATTAATTATTGCTCAACATGGCTACTAGCAACCAAAACAACTGGAACCGAAGCCAACCAACACAATTCCGATTACTGGCTCATCGAAGTTCATCGCCGATAACAACGATGAAGAACTAGGACCCGATTTGGGTTCCTTTTTGCTTCATTCTGCTCATAGATTCAGGTATGGCTCGACACAACCACTACAGACTCGATCATGTCCTTAAAACAACTTTCATGTCAACTAACAACACACATATATATACACCCGAATACATACATACATGTCGGCGTAAAAACAAAATCTATAAACACAATAGGCATGATTACTAGCATGAAATCAAGAAAATACCAAGCAATTACTTAGAAATTAAAAAGAATCGAAGGAGTTGCTAGAAATCGCAAGAGAAGGAGAGAAAAGTGACCTGGAAAAGAAAAGGCAGAGCAAAGAAAATGAAGTGAGCGGTGGCTTTTGACAAAACAAAGACGGGGGTATATTAGTAATTTCACAATCCCATTTTCTGAATTAAAATAATTATTAATTCAAATTTTGAGAGAAACAGGGTACAAAAATAAGTTTTATATTTTTAAAATAAATATAGTGAATTTAGAAGCTCACCCATACTTTTAAAATATTTTTCGGATGAACGGATATTTAATTAAAAAGCTTTGAAGTTTCAGCATAAAAATAGAAAATAAGAGTAGGAAAATCATTAAAAATATTTTTAAGCTTGAATAAAATAAAAGTTTATTTTTAAAAACTTTCTGAATGTCCAAGGAGCATTTTGGAAAAGATTTCATGATTTTTGGACATTGTAATAATTAAATATGGAATTTAGAAGAGAAATATCTCTAGAATAAAACAGGAATGAAAGATTTATATAAAATCACTGGGACTAGAATTAAATACACCACCATTTTTATAAAGTGTCTAAAATCACATAGAAGATACATATAAAATTTCATAATTATTGGACACACCAATAAATTTATAAAAATCAAACAGTACCTCAACTTAGCATAAAAATCAATTAATCACTTTAATAAATCACTTAAACATATTGTGGTCAAACAGGCAGTAACTAGACATATAAAATGACCACATACCACATCTTATCATATTGGAGCACAAAAATAATATAACTCATATTAATTAAATATATATAAATATCTCAATCGTTACACAAGCATGTTGTCATATACCCCATTTTCTTGTTCAACAATTCTCCCACTTAGTTGAGTAATCCTCTATAGAATAAATTTTCTCCCCCTTAGTTAAGTAATATTAGAACTTTGTAATAAGGAATTGGGAATGAGATTTGGTAATTGTGATAGTGTGTGATTTTCCTTTGTGTATCTGACAAGTGTTTCACTCATATACTCTTTAAGTGTTTCACTCATAGAATATATGTTTTCACTCTTTCTCACTTGTGTTTCACTCTTTTCTCACAACACTGTTTCTCCTAGTACTGATGACATAGTCTTTGGTACTTGTAAGAAAGATCACCGTAACCCCTTCAAGAGAGGTCACTAGTGGTGCAATGAGATTTCGTAAATCCCTGTCCTCAATTGAATCTATCAAAATATTTGATTTTTATAACTATATTGCTTTAGGAATAAATTCAATGAGTTACTAATCATCTAAGATGATCTATTCTGTTAGGAATCAAGATATGTTTCATCTGAGGAGGGAGACAAAGATCTATAATGTAGCAAATGATCCAAGTTTCCTCCTAACGCCTATGAAAGCAGTTGTTTTAAATACTCTTTTTAGTTATTCTTAGTTATTTTAGATTAATCTGTACATGGGATCTCCTGTGTGGGAGCAAGGTATTTTCCACCTTGGAGGGACGATATGTTTGATTCTGTACTGTATGGCAGTTGAGAATTCATATTTCCCTTATAAGCCTGTGAAGAAAATTGATTCAGTCAGAATCATCAATCATCCTTCATTCCTTGATATAGAAGTTTAGAATAATTGCTTCCGTCAATTCATCCTTCGCGTGACATTCCAATTGCTCCCTCTTGGTCCTCTTTGGTTCCAAGTTGGTCCTTAATAATAAAACAATTTATTTATGGTTTCATGAAAATGCTAGATGAAATTAACTCTTCATTAGTAGCTTTGGCTGACTCGCTAAATTCAATAGACTCACTCTGTTGAGAGAATGAACCTAGTAACAGTTTTTACTTTTCCAAGTCTGTACCCTTTTGAGAGAACACATATGAGCTAACAGTTGTCTCGATTTATATATTTGAATTACATTTATGGAGACAGAGCTGTTGGTTCACTCACATAACCAACCTTATCAAATGCACTCATGGAATTGACTCCCTCATTCTTAACAATTAGGTATTCTGTTTAATGGTAAGAGAGATGGATGTGATAGTGTTTGTGTGTTTGATTCAAAGATCTGGGATAGAGATTGATGCCAATGATTAGTATCTAACTATTAAAAACAATTGGTTGATAAAGCTCATAGATCTTTCCTAAGATTTCCTCTTGGGGTTTACTTCTCAAAAGTGACGTGAAATAATCAGCACAATTTTATATATGTATAGAGAATTAAAAATAAAAGTAAAGATGCCAACTTATATTTAAAAATAAAAATAAAATTACACACACATATATATAGAACTAATGATACCAAAAGTTGAAAATAAAAATAATATAAAATATATTTATAGTAAAAATGCTAATCGAATAAACTATACAAAAATAAGGAAAATCTTTTTGAGTTTTCTTTTTCATTTTATTTATTTGTTTTTGATATCTTTAAGGAATATATATAGTATATTTACAATGATTGCTTAAAATTAAATATGCAATTTAAAACATCATGCAATAATCAATTCATATTTAACATCCCTAAAGCACTAACCAACTTAGAGAAAGTGGATTTATCAAGTAGTTTCATGAAGATGTCAGCAATTTGATCTTTTATGGGTATAAAATGGAACACCACAGTTCCGTTTATGACATGCTCTCGGATAAAATGATACCTTATGTCTATGTGCTTAGTTCTCGAATGTTGTACAAGATTATTGGAAATTGATGTGGAACTTGTGTTATCGCAAAATATTAGAATTTTAGTTAGCGCAAGTCCATAATTATTCAGTTGATTCCTTATCCACAAGATCTGTGTACAATAACTACCTGCTGCAATGTATTCTGCTTCGGTTGTCGAGGTAGATACTGAGTGTTGTTTCTTGTTGTATTAGGTGATCAACTGACGTCTTAGAAACTGATAGCTTCCGAAAATACTTTTCATGTCCATCATGCATCCTATATAATCTGAGTCTGTATAGCCTATCAGTTAAAAACCTGTATCTTTAGGGTATCAAATTCAAATATTTGATGTACCCTTTAGATATCTAAAAATTTGTTTAACATCTATAAGATGAGATTCCCTAGGATCAGACTGAAACCGCTAATATAAGCATATTGAAAACATTTTATCGGGTCTACTAGCAGTTAGATATAGTAATGACCCTATCATACCTCTGTAGCTTGTGATATCAACCTTTTTACCAGTTTCATCTTTGTCAAGCTTGGTGGCTGTTGGCATTGGGGTTTTTGCCCGTGAGGAATCTTCTAGACTATATTTTCTTAGAAGATCTCTTATGTACTTTGATTGGTCAATAAAAATCGCATCTTCCTTTTACTTCACTTTGAGTCCAAGGAAGAATGACAGCTCACCCATCATGCTCATCTCATACTTACTCTGCATTAACGTAACAAATCTTTTGCACAATTTTTCGTTAGTAGAACTAAATATAATATCGTCAATATATACTTGAACATATATCATATCATTATTGTACTTTTTGTAAAAGAGAGTTTTATCTATGACATCTTTAGTAAAATCATTTTTAAGTAAAAACTCTGAGAAAGTTTCATACCATATTCATGGTGATTGCTTGACTCCATACACAGCTTTAAAAAGAAAGTAGACAAAATCAGTAAACTCTGGATTTTCAAAGTCAGGGGGATGTTCTACATAAACTTCATCTTCAAGATTTCCGTTCAGAAAAGCATTCTTCACATCCATTTGATAAACTTTAAAATTGGAGCGTGCTTCAAATTCTAGAAATATTCTGATAGCTTCAAGTCTTGCAACTGGTACGTAGGTCTCATCATAATCAATTCCCTCTTCCTGAGAGTAACCCTTTGCTACTAGTCTGGCCTTGTTCCTTGTAACAATGCCATCACCATCTAATTTGTTCCTGTATACCCATTTGATGCCAATCACAGTTCTGTCTTTTGGTCTTGGTACCAGTGTCCATACATCTTGTCTCTTAAACTGATGGAGCTCTTCTTGCATGGTAAAAACCCAATCTGGATCATTTAGTGCATCTTCTATTTTCTTTAATTCTTCTTGGGATAGAAAAATTGAAAATAGACATTAATTCAAAGTTGCACTTCTAGTCCAAACCCCAATATCTGGATCACTTATGATCAATTCAAAAGGATGATCTCTGCTCCATATCCTTTCCTTTGGTAGGTTTGACCTTGATGATTCGCCTTGATATTCATTATGATGTTGTGTTTTGCTAGTCGATACATTATCTCCTCCTGAATTGATATCAGGAGTACTTGTTGATCCACCACTGGTATTAGTAATATCTCCAGTGTTTCCATTATTTCCACCACTATTACCTGGATCATTATCATCATTATTTCCATTATTATCTCCTATTGCAGCTTCGGGTTCTTTTTCATTATCCGAATCTGAGTCTTTCAAATTTTAATGACTCAGAAGGATCTTCAGTTTGGATACATGGGAGTTTAGTATCGTCAAATGTAACATTGACACTTTTTTCACTTAGTGTTTATCAATTATGTACACCCTATATACTCTTCTTGAATAACCGACAAAAATAGTTTCATGTGCCTTGGCCTCGAACTTGCCACGATGTTCATCTCCAAATACATGAAAGTACTTGAGTGTTGGTTTCTTGCCAACAATTAATTCATAGGGAGTCTTCATATGATCTTTATTTATTAGAGTTCGATTCTGGGTATAATATGATGTATTTACTACTTTAGCCCAAAAGTAGATAGGTAACTTTGATTTACTTAACATAGTTCTTGTAGCTTCAATCAGGGTTCGATTCTTCCGTTCTACAACTCCATTCTGTTGCGGAGTTCTTGGTTCTGATTATTTTCTTGTTATCCCCTTGTCTGAGCAAAAGATATTCAGAATTTTGTTCTTAAATTCTGTTCCATTATCTGACCTTATTGCCATCACTACTAGCTTTGAATCTAACTCAATTAACTTAACGTGATTAATCACCAATTGTGGAGTTTCATCCTTTGAGTTCAAGAATAAAACCCATGTATATTTTGTGTAGTCATCCACAATCACTAAGGCATACCTTTTCTTTGATATTGACATAATATTAACTAGACCATATAAATCCATGTGTAATAGTTAAAGTATTTCAATAATGTTTGTAGTGTCTGTGCCTTTGCGACTTGTTTTTTTTGACTTTTCTTTCTGACATGCCTCACACAACCCTTTGTATGTAAATTCCATCGGAGGCAGTCCTCTCACCAAATCCCTCTTGACTAGAGAGTTCATTGTTTTGAAATTTAAATGTAGGAGTTTCTTGTGTCATAGCCAGCTTTTTTCTGATGAAGCCTTTGAGTATAAACAATTTGCTTCGTCTTCAGTTCCTGAGTTGAGATCGGCTACATACAAGTTTTCTTTCCTTACTCTACGTAAGGCTAGTTTGTCATCCTTAGTATGAGCTATTAAACACTTTTCCTTGATAAAGTTTATTTTGTATCCTTTATCACAGAACTAACTGACACTGAGAAGATTGTGTTTAAGTCCTTCCACTAAAGAGACATTTTCAATGATAATATTTCCAGCATATAACTTTCCATATCCCATAGTCATTCATTTACTGTTATCTCCAAAGGTGATGATTGGGTTAGCTCTTTCAACTACATCTAATAGCAGGGCTCTATCTCCGGTCATATGCCTTGAAGATCCGCTGTCCAGGATCCATACAACCCGGTTTACCTATTTAACTCCCTGCAATTATCAAATGATTAAATCTTCTTTGAAGCCCAAATTTGATTGGACCCGTTATACTTAAAGTATTGACCTTTGTCAATTTTTGACAATAGATCCCTTTTGAACAACAAAAGCATTTACCTTGACTGTTTTTACCTTTCTATAAACTGTCTTAACAAATTTCTGTTTAGACTTTGGAACATATGTTTCCTTCTTGATAAGTGAAGGAATCGCAGTCTAGGATTTCATAAATTTATTATTGATATTTTTTCTAGGTGTTATGTTATTTTTATTTGCAAGCATACTTTTAAAATATGCAGATATAACATTAAAAGCACATAACATACAGTTTACAACACTACATGGTTTATGGCATACATCAATAATAGACATGTTATTCAAAACAGTAGGTGTCTTAGTAGTTTCTATTTCAACTTTATCAATAGTCTTAAAGTTCTCAGTAGAATGATATTTGTTGTTACTATTCATACTATTAACAAACTTATTAGGTCTGTTCAAATTATTCTTTCAGTCTTTAGCACCTATACCAGGATTGGGAGAATCAGAAGTTCCCACATCTTTCACTAGTGTCTTGGGTGCCCCTTTCTATTTTTGGACATTAACTCCTTTTATGTCCTTAGCTTGTTCCTCCCTTTTCTTTTCCTCCTCTAGGTCCTCTAAATTCATTTCCTAGGCAATTAATATAGAGCTCTCAAGGATTCGTTCTGCAATAGGTGTTACAAAAAGAGGTTTAGGTGTGTCCTTAACAATATGTGGAATACCTCTTTCTTCAACACTTTGCCTGAACGTGGTGATGTTGCTTTCTTTTCCTACATATTTATTGTACTCAAAGCCTATTCTAACTTTACGTTTTATCTCCTGTTGGTCAATTAGGTTTTTTACAATGTAAGATGAATTTTTATAGGCCAGTCACTTCTTCTGTTCTTCCACTATCTAATTTCTGAGACATAAACATAACAACTGACTCTATTTATTTGAAAGGCTAAGTCCTCAGTCAATTTGTCATTTCTAGTTTTTAAAATTTTTAAAACATCATTCTCATCAAGTAAGACTTTATTTTGAAGAATTAGTTTCTTAACTCTATCTCTTGTATCATCTAGTTCTTTACTAAGCAGTTTAAACATTTTAGGGCATGAAGGATTTAGCTCTATTCCTCCTTGACGAGTTGGAGACAACGATTCTTCAGATGAAGCCATAAGAATAAGATTTCCCAGCTCTTCCTCATCATCGTTGTCTGAGTCGTCCCAACTTTTATCCTTTGCTAGATAAGACTTTCCTTGATGTTTTTTTACAAGTGCATCATACTTTTCTTTGAGCTCTTCATAAAACTCTCTCTTCTTCCCTTGCTTCAGCTTCTTGTTTTCAGTTGCAAAGTGACCTAGCTCATTACAGTTGAAGCAACGTACAAGTTATTCAGTGCTTTCAAGCAAATATTACAAGAATAATTTGTATTTGAACTTTGTAAAAGAAGTTGGGTTTTAGACATAGATTAATCAGAGCAAAAACATTCAGATGGATACATTCAATACACCAGTAATTTTTAAATCTGAGTCGTAAATTTATTTTCAATTTATTTCTTTTCTAATTCTGTTTGCAAGAAATTTAAAATTTAAAATTGTATTCAACCCCCCTTTTACAATTAGTAATATTTAAGGACTTCATAAATAATAATTGGTATTAGAGCCAAGCTTTCAACATACAGAAAGTTTTAAGATCAAAAGATTGTTATGGGTCACAAAGATAAAGCTATAAAGATTCCTATTTTGGAGAAGAAATATAACTTTCATTGAAAAGTGAAGATGCACATGCTCTTGCTTTCAATTGATACTTCATATGTTCATTGCATAGAGAAGGATCATCATATACTTATGAAGATTGTCACTGGTGTCAATCCTGATGGCACACAAGCATTTGAAAGGCTTGTTCCTAAACCCATCTCAGAATTCACATATGAGGATGAAAAAAAAGTGCACAATAACAAGAAGGCCATGAATATTCTATTCAGTGGTCTAGACAATGACATGTTTGATAATATCATTAACTGCACCACATCGAAGGAGGTTTGGGACACTATTCAAACCCTGTGTGAAAAAACTGAGCATATGAAGGAAGAAATTACAAAGGTTTTAATTTTTCAAATAAACGATTTGAATACTTATCGATTGTAATAACTAATTACAAAATCGATTATTCCAATCTTTTAATTAATAGCTGTAGAATTCGAACATATGAACGGGGATATTTCCGAAACTCACAAAATAAAATATAAATAAAAATTAAATAAATAGACTTGAATTTAGAAAAAAATATTATACATATATTATAATTATGAAATATAAGTAAATAGATTTGTAATTCAAAAATGAAGGAAACTGAAAATTATATATATGAAAACGTTAATCATATTGTGATAATATTGAATGTAATAAATATTACTAGAAAAATATATATCAACTTTTATTAATACATGGTTTTATACAAACTTAATATCAAAATTAAAATAATAAAATTTTCATTCGTCCCAATTAAATTAACTATTTAAATTAATAAATATTAATTAATTAATTATAAAATAAAGATTCGTTTACTATATTAATTTTTTTTATAAAAGTAAAAAAAAATTGACTGACTATAAGAGTATACTAATAAACTTCAAAAATTTTAATTATTTTAAATTAAAAGGGCTTTAATTTTTTCAAATGTACGATTTGAATACTTATTGATTCACAATTGATCGCAGAGTTGGTTATTTGGATCTTTTAATTTATAGATGTAGATCTCGGACCTCTAAGTGGAGATATTTTCGAAACTTACAAAGTAAAAAGTAATTTTATAAATTAGATTCGATAATGTGTAAAAATACAAAGCATCAAATAATCTTTTAAAAATCATAAAATATTAATTAAATAAATAAACTTGAAAAATCGAATTTAGTAAAAAAATATTATTTATATATTATAATTATGAGAGATAAGTAAATGGATTTGTAATTAAAAAATGAAAGAAATTTAAAAAAATTTATATAAAAGAAATTTACAATTTTTTAAGAAGAAAATTGAAAAAGAAAATTTCTTTCAAAAAGAAATTAAAAAAGTTCAATCTACAACTTTTGTATCCAAAAATGTAATTTTTAAGAAAAATATAATTATTAAAATCTAACTTTTGGATCCATTTTTTTCCAAATATAATTTTTTTTAAAAGAAATTCAAAAATACAATATACAATTTTTATCTTCTAAATTTTTTTTTTTACAAAGTTGATTTGATTTTTAACCAAAAATATAAAATAATGCAATATGAATCAACATTAAAATCAACTATTACATACAATACAATGAAGTTACATTTTGTGTTGCATATCTTGTAAATATAATTTTTAAAATAGTATTTTAAAATAATTTCTAAAATTTGAATTTTTTAAAATAATTTTAAAAAATAATTTTAAAAAATATAGTATTTTGAATAATTTCCCAAAATTTTATCTTTCCCAGTAAAATATCTGGTTATCAATAAAATATCAGGTTTGGAAAATTGAGTTAAATATTTTTTGTATAAACATTAAATATTAAATAAATCATAAACCTGAAATATAAAATTTAAATAAGTATAATTTAAGTATTATAATTATTAAAGGTAATTATAAAATTTTGTAATTTAAAAAAATCAATTATATGTTATTTATAATAAAATTTGTAAATAGGAAAGTAGTCAATACATAATAATAGTAAATAAGGAAATAGTCATGTATCATAATTTTGAGTAATATTATAAAAGTAATCTTTCCTAATTTAGAATGGGTCATGAGTAAAAATTAATAGGTTTGAAATAATCGAACTTATAAATAATTAATGAAAGTATCTAAAAATAGAAATATTTATAGGTATTATAGGTTTGGAATTGGATATATATATATATATATATATATATATATATATATATATATATATATATATATATATATATTATAATCGAAACCCGGGGCCTAAAAAATAAATATGTATTAGATATAATTTTAATTATTATAACACGGGCTCTAACTATATACATATCTATATTAACTAAAATTTTATTTTTAGGCCTAATTATATATTTATTATTGTTAGGAATCTACATGTAATTTGATGATAACTTTAATCTTAGAATAATATAAATTTTAATTGATGTAACTAATCAATTGATATGAAAATTATAAATACCAAGTGATCAGGAAACCATTTATCAATTGAAATGTTTATGTGAATCAACTGATAATTTGGATTGTAGCATATGTGTACTTAGTCTATTTCAATCGATAAGGTGTAAGTCAATTGATATTATTCTCATCAATTAATGTTAGAGTCGATTGATATAGGTAATTAACTGATGTGTAACTTAGACTGTCTAATTGTAATTATTTGAAGACAGTAAATTATATAAGTGAAGGATAATCAGTTGATATTGAAGCATCGATGGATAGAAGATCAATTGAAGAAGCCAAGTCAAGTATTGAAGATCATCAACTGATATGAAGACCCATCGATTGATATATCGATTGATAACATCTATCAATCGATAAGTCATCATTTATCAATCGATGGATATAAAGATCAATTGAAGTAGAATATCAGTTGATGGATAAAAGGAAAAATCAATTGATATGCTTAACAGCAAATTATCAATTGATTGAGACAACACAAGTTGACAAGTTGACAGACAAAAGCACACCTATAGAAGACAGTCTATGATGACTGTGAAGACTCAAGTTGAAGCTGTCTTTCCAAGACTGAAGACTTTTTCCAAAATGGAAAAAGGCTAACAGGAAAGATAGAACAGAAACAATCCTACTTTAGATTAATTGTTTTTTACTCTTTCTATGTATTGTAAACACACTTGTAGTATAAAAATAAGTGTGGTAGCATTGTTAGAAACATACACAAGTTAGACAATATTTCTTGAATCAACTGTTCAGCCTTAGAGCACTTTGTAAGAACAATTGATTTATTTTCTAATCTTGTAAAAATGCAGCTGACTTTTCTTAACTCAGATAATTTGAGCAAAAATATACACTGATGGAAAAATCAATCCATCAGTAATTTTAAATATCTTTGTTCAATTTAATTTTCAGTTTCACTTGTTCATTTATATATTCTCTTAAACACTCAAACTAAAAGAACAAACATTAAAATACAAAAAGTTTTGTTGATTTGTATTCAACCCCCCTTCTATAAATCATATTGATATTATTCTAGGAAATAATGTTAGGAAGCAAACACTGATGGCTGTCAGAGAATACAAATCAGAGTTTACACTGCTGACGTCATCAGAGTTTAGGAAGTTGTCAGTCAGAGTTTACTCTATCAGAGTTTACTCTAACAGAGAATGCTCTATCAGAGAATAACAACCGACAGAGTTTAACAAATCAGAATTTGTCAGGAAGCAATTCAAATCAGCGTCTGAATAGGATAGTAAGAAGGAATCCTAATGCAAATATATTTCTTTATGTAAAGCTGTTCTATTTCTAACCTGATTTATAATTGAATTGTAACTGTGTCTATATAAACACAGGCATAAGTTAACATCAAAATAATCTTTGCAAATCATATAATTCATAACCTAGCAATTCTTAAGATTAAAATATTTCTTAAGAGAGTTCTGTAATCTATTCAATATTATCAATACAAATCTGTGATTCCTTTACATACTTGTGTTCTTGATCGATTTATTGGTACTGTTACATTTAACCCTCCTTCTGTAATAGTTTATTCATCTGGGCAAACAATTGGTATCAGAGCAGGCAGTTCAAATTCAATTGTTAGATCATAAATCATGTCTAGAAACAAGTGTGAGAGTATAAGAATTCCTAACTTGAAGAAAACTGAGTACCCTACATGGAGGGTTAAGATGTTGATGTTCCTGGAAGCAACAGACCTTGATTATTTGGACAGGATCAATGAAGGCCAGTATCTACCAACAAAATTGGTACCTGCAACTATTGTGGAACGAAGAAAAATTCCTGAATACTATACTCTTAAAGACAAGAAGGAGTGGACCAATGAGAAAAAACAAGAAGTTCTCAAAGATGCCAAGGTAAGAAACATATTACACAATAGTCTTGATTCTGTAATGTTCAACAGGGTGATAGCATGCAAAAATGTAAAAGAGATCTGGGATGCTCTGGAGGTTCAATATCAAGGAATCAGGGAAATCAAGAAAAATAGGAGATTTGTGCTCACACAAGAGTATGAATATTCTGAGGCTAAGCAGAATGAATCTCTCACAGATATTTATGACAGATTTTTAACCTTGTTGAACAACTTAGCCATGGTAGACAAAGTATATGATAATGAAGATTCTAACACAAAATTTCTAAGGGCTCTTCTAGAAGAATGGGATCTGCAGACATTTTTAATTGGAGACAGGGCTGATTTAGATGAGATGTCTTTAGATAAAGTTTATGGCAAATTGAAAACTCATGACCTGGAGTTACAGCAAAGAAGAAACAGGAAGAGCAACAAGGCAAGATCTATTGCTTTGAATGTTGAAGCCAAGATTGAAGAACCAAAAGAAAAGGTGCTTAAGGCCTCAATAAGGAAAGGGAAAGAAGTAGTGATCCAAGAAAGCAGTGAATCAGAGTTTGAAACAAACTCTGATGACTCCATAGACTCTGATATGATGGAGATGGTTGCTATGATTGTTAAGGGCTTCAAAAAGATGAAATACAGAAAATATAAGAAGCAAGCAAATTTTCAGAAGAAGCATGGTGAGTCAGAAAAGATAGAGATAGGAGATCAAAGACTGTTGCTAAGTCAAAGATTAAGTGTTACAAGTGTAACAAGATGGGGCAATTTGCTACTAAATGAAGGAGTAAGGATTTAGGAAAGGCTTTATTCACATCAAAGAAAGATTGGATGGATTTCTCAGATTCTGAACAAGAAACAAATTATGTACTCATGGCAAACACTGATGCTCTAAACTCTGATAAGGTACCAGACTCTATATTTAACTTTCAAACTAATAATACCTGTGAACTGAAGTCTTTTCTTAGATCTTTGCATGTTAGTTTTAAATCACAGACTCTAGAAAATGAGAGATTAAAATCTGAGATACAAACTCTAATTGCTAGGGATAACATGTTGAAATTTGAAAACTTTGATATGATAAACATTAAGAAAGACCTTGACAATGTTATTCACATGCAAACACAATTGGAAATTCAAGTTGAATACCTAAAATCAGAAATAGCAAAAGAAAAAAAAACTTTCAGAGTTTGGACAAACTCTGGAAAGAGAGTCCAACAAATGCTGACTAATAAGAATTGGACTTCTGCTTTAGGCTATGTATCAGACAAAGATACACACACTAAATCTCACATAAAAAAATATTGAATAAACCTGTGAAATTTATTAGAGCTAGTAATGACAAGAAATCTTCTAATGAATGCTCTAAAAAGAATAGTGTGTTAGAAACTAAAAAGGTGAATATAAGGTTACTTTCACAGAAGTAAATTAAAGAAAAGTTGAAGTCATTCACTAATAAAGATAAACCTAAAAGAAATAGGAATGGAAAAGTAGGAATTACTAAGGAGACTAACTACATGAATATTCCTGATGCTCCTAGGAAAATATATTTTACTTGTGGTAATTCAAATCACCTTGCTATTGACTGCAAACAAAAGAAAAAGAAGGAACCTGAAAGACCTAATTTTGAGGCTAGAAAACAAACTAGATATAATCCATGTTTTCATTGTGGTAGTATATGGCATTCCATTTATACTTGCAAAGAATATCATAATTTATATTACATTTTTTATGAACCACAACCTCAAATAAAAATATCTCCAAAACATACTATCAAGCAAATTTATGTGATAAAAACTGATAAAAGAAGTGTAAACTCTGACAGTACAAACACCGTGAATGCAAACCTACTAATTAAGTTGCATTTACTTATTGCAGGGAAACATGAAAAACATCCTAGTAATTGATAGTGGATGTTCTGCTTATATGACTGGAAATAAATCCTTGCTTTCAGAGTTTGAGGAGAAGGTTGACCCAACAGTATCTTATGGAGATGGAAACATAGGAAGAACACTGGGATATGGAAAATATTGTGATTGGGAATGTCATCATTGAAAATGTAGCTCTGGTTGAAGGATTCAAACATAATCTGCTAATTGTGAGTCAAATGACAGACATAGGTTATTCTGTGNTGGTTGAAGGACTCAAACATAATCTGCTCAGTGTGAGTCAAATGACAGACATAGGTTATTCTGTGGAATTTCATGAAACTCATTGTGAAGTGAAAAGCAAGAAGAATGGGAAAGTTGTTCTTATTGGACACAGACATAACAATTTATTTGAAGCTAGCTTGGATATTTATTCTGATGGTCCATTAACTTGCTTACTTGGAAAAGCATCATCCCTGGAAAGCTGGAATTGGCATAAAAAGCTGTGTCATTTGAATTTTAGGAACATAAATGAATTAGTGAAAAAGGATCTAGTTAGAGGTCTTCCAAAAGTTCAATTTCANAAGGACCTAGTTAGAGGTCTTCCAAAAGTTCAATTTCATCCTGATGGACTTTGTGATTCATGTCAAAAGGCCAAACAAAATAAGACATCATTCAAGAGCAAAACTGAAAATTCAATTGATCAACCTTTTCACCTATTGCATCTTGATTTATTTGGTCCTGTTAACATTATGTCCATTGGAAAGAAGAAATATACTCTGGTGATAGTTGATGATTTCACTAGATTTACCTGGGTGTACTTTTTGTAAAAGAAGAATGAAACTGTAGAGATAATTTTTGAACATATTGCAATGATAGAGAATGGATCAACACAGAAGGTAAAGAATCCAAGGTGTGATAATGGAATAGAGTTTAAGAATTCTGCAATGGAGGAATTCTGCATAACAAAAGGTATTATTCAAAAAATTTCAGCACCTGGTACACCTCAACAAAATGGTGTAGTTGAAAGAAAGGACAGAACATCAATAGAAGCTGCCAGAACAATGCTAGAAGGAGCAAAACTACCTACTTACTTTTGGGCAGAAGCTGTGAACACTGCATGCATAACTCAAAATTGTTCCTTAATAAAAAAATATGAAATGACTCCATATGAATCTTTGAAGGGAAGAAAGACAAATGTTAAGTACTTTTATATCTTTGGAAGCAAGTATTTTATTCTCAAAACACATCCTGAGCAATTGAAGAAGTTTGAACTTAAAGCAGATGAAGGAATTTCTGTTGGATATGCAACAACTTTTAAAACCTCTTCAAGGGCATTCAAAGTATTCAACCTAAGGACAAGAACAATCATGGAATCAATCAATGTCTCCTTTGATGAAAGGAAAATAACTGGATTATATGATAAGGATGCACATGAAACTCTGAAATTTGAGAATGAACTGCAGAAAATAAACTCTGGTGAACCAAACTCTGATGAGTTAAACTATGGTGAACCAAACTCTGATGAGTCAAACTCTGTTCGACCAAACTCTTGTGAGGTAAACTCTGATTCTTTAAACTCTGATTCAAAAATGTTTGAAATAGAAATTGAAGATTCTGCACATGTTGAGGGGGAGCAACATCAATCAAATACTGATATTGGAGATCAAATCACAGTAATTGAAATATCAGAGTCTGACCAAACTCTGAACAACTCAATCTCTGAACACCTAAACTCTGATCAATCAAACTCTGAAACTATAAACACTGATACCTCAATCTCTGATAATTCAAACTCTGTGTATATTAACTCTGAGATATCAAACACTGTTGGAAGCACATTTTCAAGAGGAGAATCAACATTTACAGAAGAATCTTTCTATGAAGGCACAAATCATAGGGGAACATCTAGTTCTAGAAATCTTCCACATCCAAGAAAGTGGACAAAAGATCACACACCTGATTTAATTATTGGTGATCTAGAAAGGAGTAAAGACAAGAAAAACTACTCAGAATGAATGCCTATTTCATAGTTTTCTTTCTCAAACAGAACCAAAGAAGGTTGAAGATGCTTTGAAGGATGTAGATTGGGTTACTGCAATGCAGGAAGAATTGAATGAGTTTGAAAGGAATGAAGTTTAGACCCTAGTACTAAGGCCAAAGAATAGATCTATTGTTAGCACAAAATGGGTATTCAGGAACAAGACATATTCTGATGAAATCATTACAAGAAATAAGGCAAGACTGGTAGCCAAAGGCTATTCTCAACAAGAAGGCATTGATTATGATGAAACCTATGCACCAGTGGCCAGACTTGAAGCAATTAGAATTTTTCTTGCTTATGTTGCACATAAGAAATTCAAGGTCTACCAGATGGATGTTAAAAGTGCATTTTTAAATGGTGAACTTGAAGAAGAAGTTTATGTTGAGCAACCACCTGGCTTTGTTAATCCAAAATATCCAAATCATGTCTACATAGTGGATAAAGCTTTATATGGACTAAAGTAAGCACCAAGGGCCTGGTATGAAACTCTAACTCTATTTTTACTTAAAAGTGGTTTCAATAGAGGAATAATTGATAAAATCTCATTTTATAGAACTCAAGGTAAGGATTTATTATTGGTGCAAATATATGTTGATGATATCATATTTGGTTCCACTAATGAGGAGCTCTGTGAAAGATTTTCAAAGTTAATGCAGTCCAGGTATCAAATGAGCATGATGGGGGAATTGAGTTATTTTCTAGGTTTACAAGTAAAACAGACTGAGAAAGGCATTTTCATTACTCAGTCTAAATATACAAAGAATCTACTCATAAAATTTCAAATGCAAGACTCTGCATCTGCTACAACTCATATGGCTACTGCAACAAAGCTTGATCAAGACACTGGAGAACCTGTTGATATTACAACTTACAGAGGAATGATTGGTTCTCTACTTTATTTGACTGCAAGTAGACCAGACATCATGTTTACCACATGTCTGTGTGCTAGATTTTAAGCAGATCCAAGGGCACCTCATTTGATAGCTGTGAAGAAGATTTTCAGATATCTCAAGGGCACTATTAATCTTGGCTTATGGTATCCTAGAGAGTCTGATTTTAAATTAATTGGCTATTCAGATGTTGACTTTGCAGGATGCAAAATTGACAGAAAAAGTACAAGTGGCAGTTGTCAATTTTTAGGTGGGAGACTTATGTCTTGTTTTAGCAAGAAGCAGAAATAAATCTCAACATCAACAGCAGAGGCTGAATATATAGCTGCATGAAGCTGTTGTGCATAGATCTTATGGATGAAAAATCAACTGTTGGATTATGGTTTAAACTTTTCTAAAATTCCTATTTATTGTGATAATCAAAGTGCTATTGCAATGACAGAAAATCCAGTTCAACATTCTCTGACAAAGCACATCAGTATCAGATATTATTTCATAAGGGAACATGTTATGAAAGGCACAATTGAATTACACTTTGTTCCCACAGATCAACAAATAGCAGATATATTCTCCAAGCCTCTACTTGAAGCAACATTTAACAGACTGGTTTCTGAATTAGGGATGGTAACAAGTGGCTCAACTTGACTTAGCAAGTTTCAGATAATCAGAGTATATGTAAGAGTATGTGGTAAACACTAATGGAAAATGGAGTACACTCTGATGAAGTAAACTCTGATCATTACAGCATCTAATCTCTGATCACAAGTTATCAGTGTTTATGGTACACTCTGTCAGAGTATGTGGTAAACTCTGACAGTTCATTCTAAACCCTGACTCATACAAACTCTGATTTCCTGCTTGATAAACTATGTTTAAGTGCTAAACTCTGAGACAATATTTATGACATCATATTTCATTTTTGTGACATCATAATTATCATTCTATGATTGGACTTGTAATAAGGTGAGCGAATCTCATGAATGACTGTTCATTTCATTATACAGATATACATACACATGCTGTATTTTGAAACTCGTACTAATAATTACTCATCCTGTCATATTATGACACGTGTCCCACTACAAGTTATATACAATTGAGTGGGAATAATTTAATTCATTTTGTTCATCTTGAATTATTCATTTGCAACCAATATCTTTCTTTTTCTCTCTCGTCTCGTACAAACCCTAATTGAGCTAACCTGCATATCTTTACACCTCAATGGCATCTAAAGGACAAACTTTCCAAAACTACTCATTTGCTGCTACAAACTATCTTTCTAAAACTGACATACCCAAAGATTTTCATGTGATTCAGAATTTTCTACAGCGAAGTTGCATTGGATATGTGATACAGGAACCTTCAAATTTCTCTGCCCAGTCACTGATAAAAATCCGGTCTTCTGCAAAATTCAACAATGCTAGTGATGATGAAGAATCAGTAATTACTTTTCAATGTAATGGGAAATATTCAATAACACCTGATGTGGTAAGGGAAGCCCTTCATCTCCCAGAAGTGGCCAACTATGATAATCTTGTTGAAGAAGAACATATAAAGGAGTTCTTCAGGTCCATAGGCTATGGAGGTAGTCTATCGAAGCTAGGAAGTTTGACAAGGCCGAATCTTAGAAGAGAATGAAGCTTCTTCTTTGATTGCATAACAAGAGCATTCACTGCAAAGTGTACAAATTTTGATGCTATTCCTCAATCATCACAGCAGATTGGATATTCTCTGACCCATAACTTAAATTTTAATTTTCCATGTTTGATAATTAGGCAGATAGCTAGCAAAATAGATGATGATGCATATACAATTTACTTTGCTAGATTTTTACATTTAATTTTCTCATATCTTTTGCCTGATGTATCTTTTGAGAATGACTAGAGTTTAGTTAGTTTTTCTATGAATAAGAGGATATTTGATGATCTCATAAGGAACGATACAGAGAAAAATGATGAAGGTAAACTTTGTAACTTGTTTTATCCCACATGGGAATTTTCGTCAGTGACTATGAGTCAGAGTTTAACATACTCTGATTCTAACCCAAGTCACAATCCATTTATTAACACCCAAACACAATTCCCAACCTCTACAATCTCCCAAAAAGCTGCAGTTGTAAAACAATCATCTGAAAAAGGTCCAAACAAGTCAAAGAAAGGTAAAACTGAAAAGAAGAGGAAACTGATTGATGAGAAGATTGATTCTGATGATAGTTATGATTGACTGGTTTTTCCAGTAAAGAAGGTTGTCAAGAAGGGATCTGAAATTTCTCCTGCTCCATACATGAAGTCATTCAATGTCAACCCAATGCCTGAAGTCAAAAAGAAAAAGAGAAGAAGATTGATAAAGGCTGCAAACTCTGACGGTTTAAACTCTGAAGGAATAAACTCTGAGGCATTAATATCTGATCCAATAATCTCTGATCAACCCACAATATTAAACTCTGAACCCATATTCACTGATGAAATTTTAAACTCTGATGTTGTGTTAAATTCTGATGAGATGGTGCAACCTAAATTGGCTAGTGATAATCCCACTGTTGGTAATGTTGAAGTTGGTGAAGCTGTTCCAGTACCAATATCTGATTCTCCTACAAACTCACCCAAGCAAATTATCAAGGAGATATCTTATGAAAGGGTTAGGGAGTTGGCAGAACAAGTAAGAAAAGAGATGGAAGATAAAAAGTCTAAATCATCTGCCTCTCCAAGTTCTAAACAGTTTTCAAGGAAGAAGAGGAAGTCTGTCACTTTTGGCCAGGATCCATAAGAACCTATCTCTCAAAGTGAGATAACAATCTCTATATGGCCAGGCACACAAGAACCTATTGATCAAAGTTTAATAGCAGCCACAGTTCCAGCAGATGAAGCCAGCTTGGATCAGGGGTACAACCCATAAAAACCTTGAGCACAAAGGGTTGAAGAAGTTGTTAAGGCCCCAGCCACACAAGAACCATTCAATCAAAGTTTGGATGTAGGCACTCTACCTATTCTAGAAGACCTTGCTGTTGCTTATGCTGAAGGCCAATCTATGTCAGAGTCAAGCCCACAAGAACCTTCACCTCAAAGTGGTAAAATAGCTGAAGATATGACTCAGGTCCCAACAGAACCAATCATCAATTTATGATTGTAGACCAAGACTCTAATATTGGACAGACAAACTCTGATGAAGCTCCACTGGCAATCTCTGATACTCTTATGGTGCTACCAATATCTGCACAACCAATGGAGACAACATCCACATCCACAACTCAAGGTATAAACTCTGACTTTTCTTCAGAATATGCATTCTCTGATAGTTTAAGTTTATATTTTACCTTTCCTATTTTAACTGCTAGAATGATCATGAATAGTCCTGAAAAGGGTACCCCTAATCATGTAACTACAGTCAACCTATCTCAACCACCTCTTATTTCTGTAGGACATTGTGTGTTGAGCCTTTCTAGTGAGGCTGAGGTAAAATGTGTGAAAAACAGAATTAATGAGAGGCAGACACAAGATCTGGCAAAAGGTGAGATAGAATTGAGAAAAAAGTTAGCTATTTCTAGTGAGGAAAATCTAACTCTTAAAAGTTATGATATGTATGATGTGAGAAGTAATAAGATTACTTTAAAAAATAAGAGTGACTTAGGATGTTCCATATATTCTGCAGGTACTCAGAGTTTATCTATTGCAAACTCTGATCTTTTGGTAAACTCTGAGAAAGCTATAAACTCTGATGGGGAAAACACAGACTCTGATGAGCCTATTTTTGTTGATGAAGAAGTTACAGACCTGTTAATCCCCTACACACAAAGGTACAATACCAAGAAGTGGCCAGTAAATTCTCATGATGCACATAAAAGACTGAGAATGAAGTATCCTGATTATCTGGTGGTGGAGCAACTCAAAGGAGATATTGAAGCTGCTCTGAATGCTGAAGGAATAAAAAGAGATTTCACTTCTAAGGCAGAACCTTCTCAAGATGTTTTGATAAATTCTCTCAAACAAAAAGTTTGGGATAGTTCTTGGAAATACTAAAATGAAGTCATCTATTGGCCACATGTTCATGAGTTGACAAGTAAAACTGATAAGGAAATACACTCTGAAGAAATGAAGTCAATTTTGAAAGCTACTACTGTGTTATCCAAAGGAATTCATAATGAAATTGGTGAACTCAAGGAATCTATCACTAAAAACTCTGCTTCTGTTTAATCTGATGTTACAACATCACAACACTCTATGGAGCTAAAACTCAAAACTATCTCAGCAAAGCAGGATGCATTGGAAGCAAAAATACTCTTTCTTCTTCTATCAGTTCTATGCAGGGAATGCTACATACAATAGTTGAAATTCTTAATATCAAGCAAGGAAATGATGTCAGAAAAGGGGAGAAGGGTTTAGGCAAATGCAAGGAGGATGCTGCACACCAACTTAACAAACCTGATGATGAAGATCAAGGGAGTCATAATGAGGGAAAACAAACTCTGAAGCAGCAAACTCTGATTGGTCAAACTTTTACCACTCAAACTCTGATGACAGCAAACTCTGACAAACAACTAATCTCTGATAGACAACAAACTCTGATAGAAGATGATTTGGCATTAGCAAAAAGGCTTGAAGAAGAAGAGAAGCCTGAGAAAATTGAGGAACAAAATTTAAAGGATGCAGAACTGGCAAGGAAGCTATTTGAAGAGGAAAATCCAGGATTAGATCCAGTTGTTGTGGAAGCTGAATTGAAGAAGTCTGGTACTGACAGTGCTTAAGTCTAGAAAAAGAGAAGATATATAAAGAAAGGTCCAATTCAGTAAAAGGTACCTACTCAACAGAAGAAACCAAAATCTAAGTCTATTCAAATCAAATCTATTGAAACTTCCAAGCCAGTTGTTCAATCAAAACCATCCTTAGAAATTCAAACAAGATTATCTTCTAGAATTCAACGAAAAGATCCAGCTATAAGCCAAAGATTTCTCTCACTATATCTGGAACAACTTTTCTTCCAGGTGGCTCAAGCTTTGATGATGAGGAAGAAGAACATCAACAATCTCTGATAAGAAAGAAAAAATCTGATCTTCTGTAGACAAAGACCCAAAATCTGACTCTCAATGCCAGGCTTGGAAAAGACAAAGTTGGTATTGGTGATTCACATGCTAAGGTCTATAGGGGAGAAATAAATATCTTCAAAGATCCTTTTTCATTAAAAGACAAGCCTGATGAAGTCTTATCTCAAAAGCATTTGGACAAACTCATATCTGTCAATATAGTGAATGATATCTTTGATGGAGCTCAAGAAAAAGAAAAGCTGATCTATTTCTTGGAAAATGGAAGAACTTTGAATATTTCTGAAGAAGATCTCATCCACAAGGACTCAAAAGAGCTTGAACATGTTCTGTATGTTATTAGTGATGAAAATGAAGTTACTTCTAGATGAGTAAAGATCCTTGAAGGAGTGATAAATGAGAAGAAGAAGAATGAAAGGCTGATGATGATAAACTCTGAGGAGTATGAGCCTGGATATGTACTTGAAGATGGAACAGTGAGAGCTATGAGGAAAGGAGATGCAAAGGTCAAGATGGTGTTAAGGGTTGCTACACTAATTCTAAATCCAGATGGTTTGAAGGCCTATTGCATTGTACTAAATGAAAGAATGGAGAGATCATCAATCTATGCTCTAAGGGCTGCAGTATTTCAAATTGATGATTCCTCTAAGCAAATGAAAGATTTAAAGGAAAAGTTAGTTGATTTGTTAAAAATTGCTGAAAAGAAGCTGTTGGATAATTTTCTCAAGGAAGATTTTTCTTACAGAAGAATTTGATTCAAGAATGAAGAAACAAACTCTGATGCATTTGTCTTGGATTTCTGACATCATAAGTGAAATTTATGTTTTAATTCTTAAAGAATAAATTGGGGGAGATTGTTAGGAAGCAAACACTGATGGCTGTCAGAGAATACAAATCAGAGCTTACACTGCTGACGTCATCAGAGTTTAGGAAGTTGTCAGTCAGAGTTTACTCTATCAGAGTTTACTCTAACAGAGAATGCTCTATCAGAGAATAACAACCGACAGAGTTTAACAAATCAGAGTTTGTCAGGAAGCAATTCGAATCAGAGTCTGAATAGGATAGTAAGAAGGAATCCTACTGCAAGTATATTTCCTTATGTAAAGCTATTCTATTTCTAATCTGATTTGTAATTGAATTGTAACTGTATCAATATAAACACAGGAATAAGTTAACATCAAAATAATCTTTGCAAATCATATAATTCATAACCTAACAGCTCTTAAGATTAAAGTATTTCTTGAGAGAGTTCTATAATTTATTCAATATTATTAATACAATTCTGTGATTCCTTTACATACTAGTGTTCTTGATCGATTTACGGGTACTATTACATTAAACCCCCCTTCTGTAATAGTTTATTCATTTGGGCAAACAAATAATAATTGATATCAGAGCGTAGGCTTTCAACATACAGAAAGTTTAAAGATCCAGAAAAGTCAATATGGTCCAAAAAGATTCAGGTGTGAAAATTCTAGTGTTAGAAAAAGATGAATACTTTGCATGGAAAGTAAAAATGCATCTGCATCTACTTTCTCCTGACCCTTTCTATGTTAACTGCATAGAGAAAGGTCCTCATGTTCCCATGAAGCTAGTCACAGGTGTAAACCCTGATGGAACTCCTGCATTTGACAAACATGTTCCAAAACTCATCACTGAGTTCACAGAAAAGGATGAAAATGAAGTGTTTAAAGACAATAAGGCCATTGACATTTTGTTCAATGGTCTAGATAAAGATATGTTTGACAATGTGATAAATTGCACTTCATCAAAAGAAGTATGGGATACTCTTCAAACTCTGTGTAAAGGGACTGAACAAGTAAGGAAAAATAAGATTGAACTCTTGATTTAAAAATATGAATCATTTCATTTCAAGAGTGGAGAGTCTATCAATGATACCTATAGCAGATTCCAGAGGTTGTTAAATGGATTGAAGCTATATGGTAGTGTTTATGTAACTGAGGATACAAATCTAAAATTTCTTATATCTCTTCTACAGGAATGAAAACCAATGACTGTCTCCATTAGACAATCTCAAGACTTCAAGGATTATACTCTTGAGAAACTTTATGGTATTCTCAAGACATATGAGTTAGAAATCCAACAAGATGAGGAGATTGAGAAGAATTAAAGAAAAGAGAAAACCGTGGTTTTAATGGTCAAGGGAAATGAAGAGAAGAAGAAAAGATGTTATGTAGAAGGTTCTGTCATGGTGGTTGGTGATGTTGTTGAAGAGTCATCCAAAGGAAAAGGAAAAGGCAAGTGTGAAGAAAATGAAGCATGCTCTCAGGATGATTTGGATGAGATTGATGAGCACCTTGAATTTCTGTAAAGGAAATTTTCAAAGCTAAAATTCAAGAGGAATCCAAATGCTCAAAGGCCTGGATCCTAGTTTAGAAGTAACAATCAAAACAAAAATTTGGTTGATAGATCTAAATTCAAATGCTTTAACTGTGGATTGGCTGGTCATTTCTCAAATGAGTGTAGAAAGCCAAAACAAGAAAAGGCAAAGTCATATGATGGTATTGACTATAAAAAGAAATACTTGGACCTGCTTAAACAAAAAGAAAAGGTTTTTGTTACTGAAGAGAAAGACTGGGCTGCTGAGGACAGTGATTCTGAAGAGTTCATCAATCTAGCTCTAATGGCCAACCATGAAGATAAAGTAGCTAGTTCATCAACAAATCAGGTACTAGCTNCATGAAGATGAAGAAGCTAGTTCATCATCAAATCAGGTACTAGCTACTAACTTTTCTGAGCTTACAAAAGATGAATGCAATAGTACCATTAATGAAATATCTAATGAATTGTACAATTTGCATGTCACTCTAAAATCTCTAAACAAAGAAAACCTCAAGTTAAAGAACACCATTGATGCCTTAACTGAGAGGAATGCTTTTCTTGAAAATGAACTTGTTTGTTTAGATAGATTCAAGCACGAAAGTAAGGATGCTAGAGATGAACTAGTAAATAGTTTGAGAAGAGAAAAATTGTTAAAAGAACAGTTGGATGGAGAAATTAAATCCATTAACAAATAGAACAGGTCTGCTAAAATTGCCAAACAAATTATTGATGTTCAGGGTGTAGATACTCTAGGAGAACTCCCCAAATCAATAGGCAAGTCATTGGCTGATACTTCAATGGATAAAGATCAATCGACTGCTAATCCTTTATCAACTGATAAGGATTATCAATCGATTGATGCTGAATCAATTGATAAGCATCCATCTACAAGTAAAGCATCAATGGCTAATAAGAAGAACAACTTTAGCACCTCTATCAAGTTTTTTAAGGAAACCAAGAATCAAGTTGAGACTAAGGGTGAAAAGATCAACATTGGTAGCTTATCTAAGAAGAAATTAAAAGAGAAATTAGAAGGGATAAAACTTGTTGAAATCATTCACCCTAAGTCTGAGAAAAAGAAGAAAAATAGGAATGGGAAAGTAGGCATAAACAAGCACAATAACTATACTCCTTATATGTATGCACCTAGGAAGGTGTGTGCTAAATGTGATAGTGTAAATCATTTGTCTATGCAATGCAAGAAAGAAAAAAATTCCATATCTTCAAATGATTTGAATGCACATGCCCTGTCTGCAAATGCCATGATTACCAATCCTATACTCATGAATTCCATGTCTTATAATTTGGTTTCACCTATTGTTCATATGCCTTATGCACAAGTTCCATACATGTACAATCCTTTCTTTGCATATGCTAATATGAACATGCCTGGAATGGCATGGAACATGCATATACCTGATAACAATCGTGTGAGTTAAAATGTTAAGTATGAGAATGTGCATGATATATCTACCATGAGTTTCAAGTTTTGAGCCACAAAAGTTAACTCTCAAAGTTAAAGTGGATTTAAACCCACCAAAACAAAAGGAATCAAAGTTGGCAACAAAGGTACATGCTGCAACTAATAAAAGAGGACCCAAGGCAACTTGGGTACCAAAATAAACTTGATTGTTTTATGTGTGTGCAGGGAAACAGGAAGAAAAATCTTTGGTATCTGGATAGTGGATATTCTAGGCACATGACTGGAGATTTGTCCCTTCTCACAAAGTTTGTGGAAAAGGCTGGCCCATGAGTTACTTTTGGAGATATCAGCAAATGTTTTACTCTGGGATATGGCTCAATTGTAAGAGAAAATGTTATCATTGAACCTGTAGCACTAGTTGATGGATTAAGGCATAATTTGCTCAGTATTAGTCAACTGTGTGATAATGAAAATGGTGTGTGGTTTTCAACTGGATCATGCATCATAGCCAACAAAGAATCTGGTAAAATTCTCCTAACTAGTGAAAGAATAGGAAATGTCTATGTGACTGATTTTAACTCTATAAAGGAAAATTCAATGACATGTTTACTTAGCAAAGCCAATACAGATGAAAGTTAGATTTGGCACAAGAAGCTAGCCCATTTGAATTTCAAAGCTATAAATCAATTGGTTAGAAAGAATTTGGTTAGAGGAATTCCACAAATGGAATTCACTAAGGATGGACTATGTGATGCCTGTCAAAAGGGACAACAAAGGAAAGCATCATTCAAGTCAAAGTATGAATCATCAATTGATAAGCCTATGGAATTATTGCACATGGACTTATTTGTTCTAGTCAACATCATGTCAATTGCCAAAAATAAATATGCCTTAGGAATTGCGAATGACTTCACAAGATATACATTGGTACATTTCTCACACTCTAAGGATGAGGCAAGCAAATTCATTATCAATCATGTGAAGAATGTTGACAATGGTACTGAGTGGGAGGTCAAGAAAATAAGAAGTGATAATCATATTGAATTCAAGAATGAAACAATGAAAGAATTCTGTGAAGAGAATGGTACTCATCACTCGTCATTTCTCTGCACCAAGGACTTCACAATAAAATGGAATTATTGAAAGGAAAAATAGGACCTTGATTGAAGCTGCTAGAACTATTTTAGAAGAAGCCAAGCTTCCTACATATTTCAATGCATCAACAGATAACTTATCAGTTGATAAGAATCAATCGACTGATAACCATTTAATGTATAACAACTCTGCTCAACAATCTTCAAATAGAGTATCCAGCTTAGGGGGAGGGTTCTCAAATAATCAATCACATCACAATGATCATAACAATTCCAATGATCATGAAACATCATTTTCAAGGACAAATTTACCACCATAAAGGAAATGGACAAGAAGCCATCCCTTTGAATTGATCATTGGAGATGCAAATGATGGTGTCAAAACTAGAAATGCAACTCAAAATGAATGCTTGTATAGTAGCTTCATGTCTCAAGAAGAACCAAAAAGGATTGAAGAAGCCTTGAATGATCCTGATTGGATAATTGCTATGCAAGAAGAGTTGAATCAATTTGAAAGAAACAAGATATGAAAGCTGGTGCCCAAACCAAAGAACAAGTCTGTCATTGGTACAAAATGGGTGTTCAGAAACAAAATGGANTTTGAAAGAAACAAGGTATGGAAGCTGGTGCCCAAACCAAAGAACAAGTCTATCATTGGTACAAAATGGGTGTTCAGAAACAAAATGGATGAATCTGGTACAGTGACAAGGAAAAAAGCAAGATTAGTGGCAAAAGGCTACTCTCAAGAAGAAGGCATAGATTTTGATGAAACTTTTGCACCAGTTGCAAGATTGGAAGCAATCAGAATCTTTCTAGCATATGCTGCTCATGCTAATTTCAAGGTGTATCAGATGGATGTGAAAAGTGTTTTTCTCAATGGAGAACTAGAGGAAGAAGTGTATGTAGAACAACCTCCTGGTTTTATTGATCATATTCATCCTGGATTTGTATACTATCTTCTCAAGGCACTTTATGGATTGAAGCAAGCACCTAGAGCCTGGTATGACACATTGTCTAAATTCTTGATTGAGAATCACTTCACAAGAGGTACTGTTGATAAAACTCTCTTTCATAGACATGTTAGTGTCTCTATGATTCTTGTTCAAATCTATGTAGATGACATTATTTTTGGCTCAACTAATGAAAAACTTTGTAAAAAGTTTTCTAAGTTGATGCAGAGTAAATATGAATTGAGCATTATGGGAGAACTTACCTATTTTCTTGAAAACTCTCTTTCATAGACNAGAGGTACTGTTGATAAAACTCTCTTTCATAGAAATGTAAATGGCTCTATGATTCTTGTTCAAATCTATGTAGATGACATTATTTTTGGCTCAACTAATGAAAAACTTTGTAAAAAGTTTTCTAAGTTGATGCAGAGTAAATATGAATTGAGCATTATGGGAGAACTTACCTATTTTCTTGTTTGCAAGTCAAACAAGTCAAAGATGGTATTTTCATAAATCAAGCTAAATATATTTTTGATTTATTAAAGAGATTTGATTTAAATGAATGTTCTTCTACAAAAACTCCCATGACCATTGCAACTAAACTTGAATTAAATACTAAAGAAGCTAAAGTGGATATTTCAAGGTATAGAGGCATGGTTAACTCATTATTTTATTTAACTACAAGTATGCTAGACACAATGTTTGCTACATGTCTTTGTGCTAGGTTTTAGACTGATCCTAGAGAATCTCATTTGATTGAAATAAAAAGAATATTCAGATATATCAAAGGAACACCAAATCTTGGAACTTGGTACCCTAGAGACTCTAGATTTGATCTAATTGGTTATTCAGATGCAGACTATGCAGGTTACAGAATTGACAGAGAAAGTACCACATGCACCTGTCAATTTCTAAGAAATAAGCTTGTATCATGGTTTAACAAGAAGCAAAATTCAGTGTCTACATCTACTGCAAAGGCTGAATATATTGCAGATGGAAGTTGCTATGCATAAATATTATANAGTGTCTACATCTACTGCAGAGGCTGAATACATTGCAGCTGGAAGTTGCTGTGCACAAATATTATGGATGAGGAATCAACTACTTGACTATGGGTTCAACATGAACAAGATTCCTATTTTCTGTGATAACACAAGTGCCATTGCAATAACAGAAACTCCTGCACAACATTCCAGAACCAAGCACATTGACATAAGGTATCACTTCATTAGGGNCTATTTTCTGTGATAATACAAGTGCCATTGCTATAACAGAAAATCCTGTACAACATTCCAGAACCAAGCACATTGACATAAGGTATCACTTCATTAGGGAACATGTAATGAATGGTACAGTTGAATTACATTTTGTCCCTAGTGAACAACAACTTGTAGACATTTTTACCAAACCATTAGATAAATCTACTTTCAATAGATTGGTCTGTGATTTAGGTATGCTTAACTCTGTTTAATCTATTAATTGTTTGACAAGTTATGTATCTATATTAATTTTTAGTTTGAAGCCATTGACTATGTTAATCTATTGATTCTTCTATAATCAATTGATAAACATTTTACATATAAATGGATATCTAAACCTATTGACATATAAATATATCAATTTATGATATATTTGTTTATCAATGGATATTTGTAGCTATCGACAGATAAATATATCAATTGATTATATATTTATTTATCAATGAATAGTCATACCTGTCAATGGATAAGTTAGTTATCAATCGATGGCCTGGAATTTTTAGGCTCCATGTCAATAATCGACCTGTACAATATCTAGTCATTGATTACTTATTTTATCAATTGACTAATACATACATACATGTATGTATAACAGTCGATTGCCAAAATTTATAATTTCTACTTTTCATTTATTCTTCCAATGGTCGATTAAGTTCTATTTTGAGTAAGAAATTGATTGGGAACTCAGTAAATATAAATAGTGAGATTAAAAGCTCTTTTAATTCTTACTTGCAATTTTACTAACGTTTTCTCTATCTCTTTCTTTCTCTCTCAATCTACGAACTTAATCTTTAACTTTCTCTTGCTAATAACCCTAATCTACTTGCTGTTTATTATTATTTTTGCTTCAACACTAACAAGTTTGCCAATCAGTTTATTTCTATTTCTATAAACATGATTATGGCATCATCAAACAAAGTCTTGCAATCAGGATTCTACTACGAACTCAACAACTTCGTTGCTTGCACTATGGTGGAGGAAGCCCTAACAGAGTTTCATCCATTAATGGAATTCCTAAGAAGTTCAAGAATCTCAAAGGCCCTCACAGAAGCACCAAAGATAGTGTGCAATCTAGTTGAAGAATCCTGGGCAACATCAGAGGTAACAGATGATTTTTCCTCAATTTCCTTTAATTACAAAGGACAAAAGTATATTCTAACCAATGTGGTCTTGGGTAAGTGTTTAAACATTCCTGCAAATAATACTGAAAATGCACCCACTGACACAGACATTAGAACCATGCTTAGGGAACTTAATTATACTGCTCCTGATGCTAGTTTAGGTAGTATAGTTAGAAAGAAACTAAGAAAAGAATGTTCATACTTTTTTGATGCTATAATAAAGTGTTTCTCTGGTAACGTTAGTAACTTTGATGCAATAACTACAAGTATGCAACAAGTATGTTATAACATTTTATATAATAGATATCACAACTTAGGAAGCCTATTACTCAATGAACTATCTGTCAAAATTGAGAAATAAGATTAATAAGTCTAATCATATTTACTATGCTAGATTTAACATTATTATTATTAACCATTTTGTCAAGGATATTGAGATTGACAAGAGTACAGAAGCTTTGGATTGTTGGGTCTAAAACAAAAAGGTCTTCAAAGATTTGGTAAGGATCAATCTTCACTATAATGTGGAATCGATCTATCCACCTTTTGTTCAGGTATTTATCTCTACCCTAACTTCTTCCAATCCCTAAATTTCTTTGCCTTCTATGGCTATGAAGGGTGTTAGCAATGACCCCAATCTTCCTACCCAAGCCACACAATCTATTTCAAAATGCAAATCTAAGAAGCCAACCTCAATAGGTTCCCAAAAACCTGCTGTTATAAAAACATAGAAAAGAAAAACACCTGTTATGGTAGATAGATTAGAGGATGATGTAGGTGGTGAGGGAACTGTGGAACATAAAAGAACCCAAAAGAATAAGGAGAGTGAGGGTGTGCAACCTAAACAAAGCCACTCCATAGTCTCTCAAAAGGCTGTGGATGTTAACAAGGAGATTACTACATCACTATTGCCATCCTCTCAAAAGGATGACAATATTGAAAAGAGCCCACAACCAGGGGCATAAGACCAAGATGGCGACACACAAGCCAAAACCCCAAAATCATATGAAATGAGAAAGAAAAGAGTCACCTTTGCACATGGGAAAATATACACTGCAAAATCACAAGAAACTGTGATGGAGCTCAAAGTCAGTTTAATGCATCTCATGTAAATGATGAAATGCAGCCTCATTCTCTCTCAATTCCAATCCCTTCTATTCTTCTTTCCCCACCTAATCAAATTTCTTCAAAAAATGTTTTGATAGATAATCAAACATTTTCAAGTTCTCTTTCTTTGTTATTCAAGGAGAAGCCAACACACTCTCTTGAATTTTCTTCCCAGAAAATTCAAGATTCCATCTCACATGTCATTTCAAATATCACTTCTCAAATAATTACCTCAAATGTTTCTACTCCATCAATTGATGTTCCTTCAGCAATTGATATTCAGTCATTGACTGATAAGCCATCGATTGATACTCAAGATCAATCGATGGGTATGCATCAATCGATGGATATCCCAAATGCTTTGATTGATAATTTATATACATCAATTGACACTCAATCAATTGATGTTGCACAAACACTCTTAGGATTGAGTGAGTTGAGTGAGAGGCAGGATTGCAACCTGGAAAAAGGAGAGGGAGTGAGTGATGACATTCTTATTTCTTCCAGAAATGAGAGTAAGACACATTAGGGCCCTACCTTAGAAGGTGCACAGGATATGAGTGAGGGAGATGTTAGATTCCAGGATGAGATTCTGATGCAAAATAGAGAGATGAGTGAGAGAGATAAAATAATTCTATTGTATGCACAGGAGTTAGAGAATGAATTAATGCTAGAGGAGGAAGGAATAAAGGAGACATGGGGAGTCCCTAATCCAGAAGCAAGTGAGAGTGGAGTTAATCAGGAAAATGAAGATGTAGAGGTTGATGCTGGAGAATTGGATCCAAGTAACTTCATTCATCTTGATCCAAGATATCAGGATTTAGCTACTTCATCCAACAGAAATGAAGAGCAAATTCTAGGAATTGAGCACACTGAGTAAAGGACTAGGAATCTGAAGGAAAGCATTGCCAATACAACAGATATATATTATATGGTACCTGAAGAGTTAGAAGATGATTCTGTTGAAGAGCCATGGATGAGTACCATTGATGGTTTTTTAGAAGCTGCTAAAACTGAGATTCTTTCTCAATACAGGAGAGTAATGGTGGAAGTAGAAATTCAAGATCCCAGTCAAAGGAGAATTTCCAACTGTATGAGGGAATCATTAAAGATATAAAAGATTACAGTGATAGGAGTGAAGAGAGAATTGGAGATTATCAAGGGATCTATCACTTCTAACAAGGATACATTGGAAAGAAGGTTGGATGAGAAACTTCCAATAAATACTATGGCTCAAATCAAGGACAAGTTGCTCAAAAAATCCAAGAATTTTACAGCCTTGGAAACAAGAGTGGGGTCTCTAAAAAAGAAGATGGATGACATCATTAAAGGACAGGCTCTACATGCCTCCATTCTTCAAAAATTTCTTGACAGGATGCCACCACTTCCTCAAATTGATGATAACAAAAAAGGGGAGAATGCTAAGAAGAAGGATGGTGATGGAGATGGCAAAGGCATTAGTGGTGTTAGTGGTTCTGGTGTTGGTAAAACAAGTGGCATTGGTGGTATTGCAACAAAAGGGGTTACTAAAAATGGGAGCAACAGGGATAGACAATCTTCAAAATCATCTGTCACCCAAAGATGACTTAGAATAGAAAAAGAAAGATTTGAAGAAGTTTGAAGATGAACTAGAAGCTAGAAGAATTTCTAGGGAAAGAGAAACTCAAGCAATGATTGAGAGGGAAAGGAAAAGAATTGAAGATATAAAGAAGAGCACTGAGTTAGTGACAAAGGCAGCAGAAAAAGGAAAATTAGATGAGTTCATTACTCAGACAAGAATGGTGAATGAAAATGTAAAGAAGGCTGCCAAAGAAAGAAATTCAAATGCAGAAGCCTTTGTAGTAATTGATCTTCAAGCCCTTGAAGAAAAGAAAAAGGGTAAAGCCATAATGATTGAAGAAGAAAAGGAAAAGAAGAAGCCAGTTGGCCAGAAGCTTCTTCAAGGAACCATTTCCTCAGGAATTTCAGATGCTGCAAGAAGAGAAAATGAGAATGAAGAAATTGCTAAGCAAATGGAAATTCAATGGAATATGAAAGATCAATTAGTAGAACAACCACTAAGGAAAAAGAGGAAAATAGCCATGGCTAAGAAAAAGACAAGTTCTACTAAAAAAAAGTGGTTCAGGAAAACCTCCAAGTTAAACAAGAAGAAATCAAAGAGGAGGTGACAATTGAAAGATATGACATGAAAGGGATACCAGTGGTAAGTGAAAAAGGGTTGATAGGAGTAAGAATTCACCCTGCAACCTCTAACCAAGAAGAATCAATGAGGTTGGAATATGAGAATGGAGCAAAAATTACTTACTCAATGAAGGTGATAATGAAGCAAAGCCACAGTATACTGAAGACTATTTTACCTCTACTCAACAGAAAGTACAAACGCAATACAACAATTGCTCAGGAAATTCAACATCAAATTTCAAAGTTAAGGAGATCAAAGACTGAAGCTGAACTTGATTCACCCCTTAAGCTATGGAAGTCTCTAGTCAAGAAAGTGGTGTTGGGGACAAAATATGCCATGATTTTTATAAATGTGGAGGGCAACACAAAGTTCTTTGATATCTGAAAATATCTAAACAAAATCACAGATGAAGAAATTCGCTACCTAATGAGGCAACTTAGAGATACTGATAGAGATGAAGCAATATTGATGAGTTCCTTCATGAGACAACTAAAGGAAAATGTTGAGAAGAGAAAGAAGAAGATGTATTTGGATTACGAAGATCATGAAGACATTTGAATATTATAAATATCAATTGATCAGGAAACCATTTATCAGTTGAAATGTTTATGTGAATCAACTGATAATTTGGATTGTAGCATATGTGTATTTAGTCTATTTCAATCGATAAGGTGTAAGTCAATTGATATTATTCTCATTAATTGATGTTAGAGTCGATTGATATAGGTCATCAACTGATGTGTAACTTAGACTGTCTAATTGTAATTATTTGAAGACATAAAATTATACAAGTGAAGGATATCAGTTGATATTGAAGCATCGATGGATAGAAGATCAATTGAAGAAACCAAGTCAAGTATTGAAGACCATCAACTGATATGAAGACCCATCGATTGATAACATCTATCAATCATCAATTGAAGGATATAAAGATCAATCGAAATAGAATATTAGTTGATGAATAAAAGGAAGAATCAATTGATATGCTTAATAGCAAATTATCAATTGATTGAGATAACACAAGTTGTCAAGTTGATAGACAAAAGCACACCTATGGAAGACAGTCTATGATGACTGTGAAAACTCAAGTTGCAACTGTTTTTCCAAGACTGAAGACTTTCCCAAAATGGAAAAAGACAAACACGAAAGATAGATCAGAAACAAACCTAGTTTAGATTAATTGTTTTATACTCTTTCTAGGTATTGTAAACACACTTGTAGTATAAAAACAAGTGTGGTAGCATTGTTAGAAACATACACAAGTTAAACAATATTTCTTGAATCAACTGTTCAGCCTTGGAGTACTTTGTAAGAACAGTTGATTTGTTTTCTAACCTTGTAAAAACGCAGTTGAGTTTTATTAACTCAGATAATTTGAACAAAAATATATACTGATGGAAAAACCAATCCATCAGTAATTTTAAATATCTTTGTTCAATTTAATTTTCAGTTTCACTTGTTCATTTATATATTCTCTTAATCACTCAAACCAAAAGAACAAACATTAAAATACAAAAAAATTTGGTGATTTGTATTCAACCCCCCCTTTACAAATCATATTAACATTGTTATGGGAAATAACAATTATAACATTGATCAAAATTATAATATATTTATATTAAATAAAATAAATTTATATAAAATAAGAGAACATATAATATTAAATAAATTCTTAATATTATAAAATATTATATTAAATATAAATAAAAAAATCAATTTACTTACATATTAGTTATCTCATATTTCGCACGTGAAGCTTATATATATCTATATCTATATCTATATATATAGAGATAAAAGATTTATTTATAACCCGTCCAAACTCAATCGATCCGATCCAAATTCATTAATGTCTTGTTTAGGAACATTAATTTCATTTAAAATACTTAGATTTGATCGAATGATATATTTAAGTAATAATAAGAATTTGGATTTAAATTTCGTTTTAATTTCAAACCATTCAAATATTAGTACAATTATGAACATTTATAAAAAAAAAACTCAATAAAATCCAAGTTTCCAAACACAATCTAAATTAAATTGAATTAGATTATATATTTATTTTTAATAAATTAAATTAAAAATTTTCAAATCAATTAAATTGAATGTGATTAAAAATGATTTCAACCGTCCAATCCAAAACGGCACGATCAACCAACAATATTTGGGGCAGGCTCCACCTAAAATTCAGACCAAGAAGCCCTCGTCTTCTTTTTCCAAATTTGACTCTGTTTTATCTACACAAATCTTTATCATCTCTTATTGTTTTTTAAACCCATATCTGGAATGCAATCATCATCAATACCCTTGAATCACTTTCTCAATTTTCAAGCACAGCCCAATTTATTCCCTCCAAAACTGTACAAATTTCACCCAAGATTCAATATTTTTGGGCCAAGAATGGCCAACTCACCTAGTGGACTCAAAATCAAAACTAGTTCACAAATGGGTGGTCATGAATCTTCAGTTGTTGATAATGGTTTATGTACCTTGATAGAGTTTGTGGGTCAAAAAGGTGCTAATATGAGTGATGACTTGGTCATATTGTTTGCTCATTTGGAGTATGCTAGCAAGAGAATTGCTTCTCTTGTGGCTTCTCCATTTAATTCTAGTCTTGCTAATTATTCTGTTGATAATGTTGAAGATTCAGGGAGGGATAAACCTAAGCCACTAGATATCGTCGCGGTGCGTAATTCTTGTTAAATGTGTATTTCTGTTGACATTAGTGCTTGTGTTCTTTTATAGAATATATTGTATTTTGATGAGGTGGATTATGTTTAGTTAGTTTGTTTATATTTAAATTTGTAGTTTTTGTTATTGTAACGCTATGTTGGTATGCTGATTATTCTACTTGAGTTGTTTCTGCACTGACGTAAAACTGGAAATATATAATTTTTGGTACTAATGTAGATTTTTCCCTGGTAATTTCTAGTGGGATTTTTGTCGGATCACTAGTTATGTTGTTCGTTTTTGATGACTCTGATAGTAGACCTTTACTGGGTGGAGCTTTATTACTTGGGTTGTTAAAGGAATGTTTCTTCCTTTACTGCAATAATTTGGTTAACAGAAATTGCGGCAATATGGTTTCTAGTCTTATAAGTTTAAGTGGGATTGTCATCTCAAGTTAGATCATTTTCTTAAGTTCTTTATCATTGATAGCCTTTCGTGATTGACGCTTCATGATGATTTTACTGTGTACTTGGGAAAATTGAAAATTACTAGTTGGACATGTGAAAACAACTAATAGTTGGACATATCCAGAGTTTGCTCTATGAAAATATTTCTCAGAAAGTTGTTGTAGTTGGTCATGTTTTTTTGCAGAATGAGATTATCCTGTCTTCTCTCCGGAAATCTGGAAAAGTTTCTGTTATGGCTTCAGAAGAAGACGATGCTCCAGTTTGGATTAGTGATAGTGGTCCCTTTGTGGTGGTTACAGACCCTCTAGATGGTTCCCGCAATATTGATGCCTCTATTCCGACAGGAACAATTTTTGGGATCTACAACCGCCTTGTGGAAGTTGATCATTTACCTGTCGAAGAAAAGGCAGCAATAAATTCACTTCAAAGTGGAACTCAGCTTGTTGCTGCTGGTTATGTGCTGTACTCATCAGCCACTATCATGTGCATTAGCTTTGGGTCGGGAACACATGCATTTACACTGGATCACACAACAGGAGATTTTATTTTGACACATCCCAGCATCAAAATTCCTCCTCGAGGTAATTTATATAACCTTAGTTATTGGCTCCCGGATTTATAGTTGTATATAAAGTGGTAGTCATTGTTACCCTATGAAACAAAAGCATATTTATTATATTGTTTGTAATAAATATTTTAGTACGAGAATAGTAATTTGACATGTTACACAGTTAAGCGTTTCATGATAACTTACTTGGTATTAGAGGCTACAAAACAACTGTCAACTGAATCTATATTTAGCATGTGTTTTTCAACATCAAAATTCATTGCCAATTGGTCCCCGCCAAGAAAATAAGACATGACTGCATGCAAAATTGTTTCAAGTTACTTTGTCAGTATCTATAAGGGTTCATTTTGTTGTTCCAGGTCAAATCTATTCAGTTAATGATGCTCGATATTTTGACTGGCCTGAAGGCTTAAGAAAATATATTGACACTGTGCGACAAGGCAAAGGCAAATACCCAAAGAAATACTCGGCGAGATATATATGTTCTCTTGTTGCTGATTTCCATAGAACCTTGTTGTACGGCGGAGTGGCAATGAATCCTAGAGACCATCTTCGTCTTGTATACGAAGCAAATCCTCTCAGCTTTCTTGTGGAACATGCTGGAGGTCGAGGTTCTGATGGAAAACATAAAATTTTATCTATTCAGCCCGTGAAGTTACACCAAAGACTTCCTCTTTTTTTGGGGAGTCCAGAGGATATGGAAGAGTTAGAGAGCTATGAAGATGTTCAGCAGAAAATGAATCCTGGATATGAAGTTTGATGCTTTGTTGATCTTTGGCCGCTCATCTTAGTTCTTTCAACTAGACGCTTGGGCCAGGCATTCCATCCCTCATTTCCATGTTTCTCTGTTGAAAAATTGTATTTTATGGCGTATATAAATGTGTGAAATCTATATGCAGTCTCTCCATAAATTTGAAGTTTCACTTCAAAAGATAGTAGTCTCTCCATAAATTTCAAGTTTCACTTCAAAATATAGTGTATATTGTGTCCGGAATAGGTGTATGTATCCCTTTGTTTTCCGAGTTAAACAAGTAGAAAGGGGTTGAATACTTGTGTACTCTTTTTACTTGATTAAAATCAACTTAATGTAATATTAAAGGTTTGAATTAAGAACAAAGAACAAACACAAAGTTGTGAATGAATATTGTTTGTATTATTGATATATGAATACAAACTCTCCTAGGGTGTACACAAATCATAACAGCTTTTCTGTGTTTTTCACAACTCTCTCTATCTCCATGCTCTCAAAAACATCGACAAATAAATTAAGTTACATAGAGTTTTTATATAGAGAGCTGCCTATCAACTAATAACAGAAAATTAAATTACAATAGGAATAAAATTCTTAATTATTAGCTAACAGTTTTCTTCTGTAATTCTCATTCCTTCCCATAGCATATCTGCAATATATTTGTCTTTATCTTCGAAGACTTTCTATTACTGTGTTCATCTTCCAAATTCAGCTTCAGCTTTATGGACTCTGAAAACTTTCAGACTCTGATGATCTTCAGTCTCTAACACACTATAGACTCTGATTGAACTCCAGACTCTGATAATCAGAGTTTGTGCACCCTTGAGATATTTAATTTTTTTCACAGTAATTAAATGTGATTCTCTAGGTTCAGCTTGAAATTTGGCACACAGGCATGTTGCAAACTTTATATCCGATCTACTAACAGTTAAATACAATAATGAGTCAATTATACCTCTGTAGCTAGTATTGTTAACCTTCTTACCATTTGGGTCAGAGTCTAGCTTAGTGAATGTTGACATGAGAGTTTTGGCAGTTGCCCAATCTTGTAAATCAAACTTCTTCAAAACTTCTTTCACATACTTTGATTGACTGATGAAAATTTCATCATCTGTCTGTTTGACTTGAAGTCCCAAAAAGATATTCAATTCTCCCATCATGCTCATTTCATATTTAGACTGAATTAATTTGCTAAATTTTTCACAAAATTTCTCATTAGTAGAACCAAATATAATATCATCAACATAAATTTGGACAAGCTGGATATCACCTTTATGTTTTTTTAATAAAAAGAGTTTTATCAGTGGTACCTCTGGTGAAACTATTTTCAAGAATTTTTTTGATAGAGTTTCATAACATGCTCTAGGTGCTTGCATTAATCCATACAATGCCTTATCTAACTTGTAGACATGATCAAGAAATTTTGGATCAACAAATCATAGGGGTTACTCCATGTAGACTTCTTCAACTAATTTACCATTCAAGAAGGCATTCTTCACATCCATCTAATAGACTTTGAATTTTGAATGAGCTGCAAATGCAAGAAACATTCTGATGGCTTCCAGTCTTGCTACTGGTGCAAAGGTTTCATCATAGTCAATTCCTTCCTCTTGTGAGTATTCTTTTGTAACTAGTCTTGCTTTATTTATTACCACAACACCATTCTCATCAAGTTTGTTTCTGA
>QRFB01000495.1:21994-92184 GCA_008931105.1 Oenanthe javanica | reverse complement strand
CGGAATATTTTCAAAACCTATAATGAATCTTCTTGCTAAAAAATTATAGAAAAGGATTAAATTATATAAATACCAAATTTCAAGAAGTAACGCTAGAAGTATGAAATTATTTCCCGAATTCTCGTCCTAAATGACATGACATATGATATGTCATTATGAAATGTTCTTTTTAAGTGATGAAATTTGAATGCAGTGGTTAATTATTACTCCCTCCGTCCCGGCCAAATGTTTACATTTGGTCCGGGCACGGAGACCAAGGATAGTGGGTGTAATAGTGATTTTATTGTTAAAATAAATGAAGTAGTGGGTGTAATAGTGTAAAGTGTTGAAAAAGTGGAGTGAAGTAGTGGATGTAATAATATATTTATTGTTAAAAGTTACTATTTTTAGTAATGTAAAGAATTGGGTCGGACGTCCCAAAAAGGAAAGTGTAAAGAATTGGTTGGGACGGAGGGAGTATTAATTAAGTTAGAATCGATTGCTCAATATAAGCTCGGTTTGGTAACCCATTTTTTCCGGAAATAAGTTCTTATTTCTGGAAAAAAGGACTTATTTCCGGAAAAAAATAGGTATTTATGTATTTTTTCTGAAAATAAGTAACTTATTTTTTATTTTGAAGATAATATTTGATTTTAAAATTCTAAAATAAATATTTATCTTTAAAAAAATATGAAAATATGTAAAAAAATAAAAATAAAATAAGTTACTTATTTTAAGGAACCCCAAACGGCCACATAAATATATAACTATGACATCTGAGTTTAAGGGGGTGTTTGGCTTAGCTTATAAGTAATAAGTTACTTTTTTTTAAAAGTATTTTCATATTTTTTTTTGAAAATTAATATTTATTTTAGAAATTTAAGACCAAATCTTATTTCTAAATTTGAAAATTTAGAAATATATATATACCAACTTTTTCAGCTTATAAGCTGACTTATAAGTCAGGCCAAACGGGCCCTAAATCTAATTTGAGGCATATAGCATTACTCAATTTCAAGAATACAATTGAAATATTTTTAGAATTTATATGTACAAACACAGATGGTTCGAAGGCAAATATGTTAATAACCTTAGAAAAATTCTACTTTTTTTATAATACTGTTACGTTCAATGACCAGCATAACTCGTAAGTTTACCAAGGTTGGAAACACTTACTAAACAACTTAAAAAGCAATTAAAGAGAAGTTCAGTTGAACTAACTACATCTAAGATGTTGTATGAAAGGGCTTGAATTTCTTAACAGAAATGATGAGCCCGTGAATTGATCCAGCAGCAGCTAGTAGAGACACTATCAAGCAAAATAAACTTAACATCTGCAATCTATTCCAGGCTCCGGAAAATCTTGGGATTTTCTTCTGTGCAATGTACATCTCTACAGGAAAATAAACTGTCATCGGCCAGAATATTATGGAACCAAGAAGACCAACAAAGTCGTTGAAGAATGGAAAGATCATCGCCAATACAGTTGTAAGAATCACAAATGATGTCCTCCAAATTAAGCGAAAGAAATTGAAGCTTATTTTGCCATTGATAATTGAGTATTCCTTTGTAATGAAGTCACTTTTAGGCCATTTTCTGCTGCTCCAACTTTCGATGAATGCATAGATTGGCTGGGAAAATACCTGTTTAGAAAATTATGCATTGCATGTAAGAATTAAAATATGTTAATAATGTGGCTGCCACGAATAGCACATTGGTCACGAGTCCGAGGAGCTGTGAGGGTTAGCATAGAAAGCATGAAATCCCAGACAGCAGACAGGTTTTTCCCATATGCGTAAAACTAGAAAGTGGAAAAAAATCACAGTGCGTAACACGAGTCAGAAGTGCCCTGTATATGGATATATGATTACCTGATAAGCTCCAACAAGATGCACAATAATACAAATATTAGCAAAATCCACAATCCAGAAAGGTCTGAAAGAACTAAATCCAGTTAACAAATTTCCCGGTGCATCATTTCCAAATGCAGCATAACCAATCAGGCCACACAACATGTAGAAGAAAGTTGTTACAAAGATTGCCAGTGAAGCAGCTTTCTTCATGACTTTGTTCTCGGGTGGACTCGACTTTAGTGTGTCCTGAAATTGAAAAAGCAAAAAATAAATTGTTTCAAGTTGATATTGATAAAGTACAAAATGGGCTAACCAAATGAAAAGAGCTTGATCACTTACCTGGATATTAGTAAGAAGCGGAGAGAAAGCGAATGCAAAAGCAATGTCTCCCATGCCTGATAGAATTTGCCATACTTTATCTTCACTTGTTAGGCCTTTCCATCCAACAGGTATTCCTGTTAGACTTTTTACAATGTGTCCATTTCCTGCATATATGTACAAACCAATCAAGACACAATTTCCTGTTAGGCCAATTTCGAAGAACCAACACATGACCACAGATGGAAATCTATAAGAAGGAAAAATAGTAATGCTGGTTGCCGGATTGCACACATACATATAAATATATACAGAAACATAAAATAGACTTGATTACCTTGAATGAGTTTGGTCATGGAGAGGGCAATGCCTATAAAAGAGTATGCAAAAGACATGGCAGCAGCAATTAGGGAGAGGAATGCAAGGTTGTGAAAGTTTGGTATTTGGCTGAGAACAATTTGCACAATCCCATATATAACCATGAACCAATTTTCTGATGTACGGCAGACCTCCTTAGAGCCGCACTTAATCGCCCTGTCATGCATTCGACATGTGTAAAATAGTCATGTACAGTTAACAAATTATTTATAAAATGGAGCTAATCGAAGGCAAAGTACGATGTTAGATGAAAGATATGCCAATTTCTTCTTTCTAGCTCAATTTCATAAAAAACATTTGCCCCCGAAACTGGAGGGATTTTGTTAAAATACAGCCTGATTGACGATATGGTCCGTCTCTGAACTTTAAGTCGTGAACTTAAAATACTTCGTTTCACTAGAAGTAATTTCCCCTAGGCAATATTTTAAATTTTTTAAATGTTTTGGCATAAAATAAGTATTTAAGTGTCCATATCCATGTCCCAGTATCAAGTACCCGACACCGTTACTCTCGAGACAAAATGAAGAGTCGGATTAACAAAGGCTACAAATCATTTATAATGAACCAAATGTAATTGTTATAGGGAGAAACTGGTATAACAGTAATTTGGAGGTTTGCTGGAATCACGGAGCAAAATATGATGATTTTGCTATGAACTTGATGAAGAACGCGAAGAACACGGGAGGAAAGTGATGGATTTTGGTAGCTGATCTTGTTGTTGATTCGTTAGAAGGCCAGAGAAAATATGTGTTCTCTTGCTGCCAACTGTTGTCTCAACTGAAACAAGAGGCCTACGTACCCTTTATATAGGGGTTCAAGCCACACGTAGTTCTTGGAGGACAAGTTACCTATATGGGCTAGGTATTGGTCCGGTCCATCAGGCCCAAATCCTTAGACGTGCTGGGCTTTGGCCCAAGTCTGTGTGGATGTGGAGGGCAAACTTCCCAGATGTCTGTAACTGCCATGGCCCAAGCCCGTTAGGCTCCGGGGGCTGTCATGGAGTTGTAGAGCAAGGGGTTCCCGTAGGGAGTTATGCGCGATATGGCCTCGCGGGAGCGGTTGTGCGTGATGTGGCCTCACGGGAGCAGTATGTAGAGGTGATCATGTGCGGATCCCTTGATGAGATGAGAGCCCGTGGGGCTAGCTGTCTTCAAATCGATAAGTATGTTGAGATATTACCCCGGGGGGCCTTCTGTAGTCTTCAGATTAGCAAATAATACCAAGTGAGGTGAGCCCATGAGGCTAGGAGCCTTTCAGCTAGTTATGAGAAATCCGTGCTAAGTACTCCGGGCTAGCGAAGCGATCTGGAGGCAGTGAGCCGGTCCAAGCGAGCCGGGCTGAAGGCCTCTCTGGCAAATCCATGCGACCTGGGAGGTGATGAGAAGCGAACCGGGCTGAGGGCCGGTTCTCCTCTCTCTTCCTTCTTGATGCTGAATGAGTCTAAGGCTGGTGAGCTAGCGATGCGACCCAACGCTAGGCCAAGGGCCTTAGAATATTTTATCATCATTAGCACGATGCGAGCTGGATATGGGCTTTGAAGCCATGTGAGCCCAGATGCGAGGTGGGCCGGCCAATTTATGTCATTGGGCCTGCCTAGGACCCATGTCCAAATATTGGGCATAACAACTACCCCCCGATTCCTCCTCGCCATTAGCGATGCGAGGTGGAATCAGATAATAATTGAAGCCAGAAATCCCCTAGAAGAAGCGACCAGAAGAAGGCTTCTAATAGAGATGCGAAGCGAATTGCCCAGCCTTGGTGGAATTGATAGTCTTCTTGCGATGATCCATCCTGATAGCGATCTGGATATCAAATGGACCGAGCTGGCCACATAAAACCTCTCCAGCTTCAGGGCAATTGAAGGGGCTCCTCGTGCGAACCGAGCCCGAATATAGCCGTTGGAGAGTGGGCTACACATTATTACCATGTAGTCGCATGCACTGGATTCGAGCCGGAGCAATGAGAATGCGACACGTGTCCGTGTCCTTCTCTCTCCTCAGTTGCCTATAAATATGTGACTTCCCCAATCATTTTCAATCATTTCCAGGATCATTTTCGAGAAAAGCTGTCCGAGAGCTCAAGGATCAAACGGTGGTTTTAACTGATTTTCATGCCCAGAATCCAAGTGCGAACTCGATTTGTTCATCCTCAGTCGCCGGAATCTTCTAGCGAGCAGAGTTCCAGTCAACACTCTTCAAGCGATTCGAGCCCTCCTTCCCATAACAAAGGTAACGATCCGAACTCGCCATATATGTCCTCGCTTTTCATAACATGCTTATGTAATATTTGATTAGTCATCCATACGTACATACTTCATGCGATGCGATCCCACTCCCCGGGTCGTATCATTTCACACACCCCACCTTTCCTCGCGTCGCGATCTCGACCTTAGATTTAGGACCGGCTCGTGTGAGATGTGAGGACACTTGGCCATTTTCCTTTTCTCCTTCAAGAGCACACACCTTAACCAACTCACCATCTATTTCAGATGTCGAGCGATTCGAAGACCAGTACCTCTTCGCCTTNTGTGCGATGTGAGGACACTTAGATTTTCCTTTTCTTCTTTAAGAGCACACACCTTAATTGATTCACCATCTATTTCAGATGTCGAGCGATTCGGAGACGAGTACCTCTTCGCCTCTCAGCCATTACCCAAAGGAACTGAGGGGTTCGCGTGAATTCCAACGCGAACTGAATGAGATATCGGGGACGCACCGTCATCCCATCATCCCAGGGACCGAAGTCAGCCCCGAAGCGGCTGCCCTCATAGCTCGGATCGAGCAGTCGAGTTCGGACTCGTTCGTTTTGAACATGGACCCATCCTGGGCCATAGAAGATTCTGACCGACACGAGGGTCTTGAAAAATGGAAGAAAAAGAAATCGATAACCCCCATCGACCTCTCCTTCTTAAATGCCGAGCCGGGCCCTCTCACAAAGGAAGCAGCCGAGGATGAGATCGCTCGTCGGGTCGCGGAGCGAGCTACTCAAGCTCAATCTGGCGAGGAGCCCCTTCATCCCCAACGACCAATTCCTGTTCGTAGCGATTCGAGCTGGAGTGAGCTCGGGAGCGCCTATTATGAGCCCCGTGATCTGAAGGGCAAACGAGTCCCCACTGAGGTCGATATGGATCTTGAGGACGAGGCTACCTCTCATTGGGTCGAGTCCTCAGACAGCGAGGAGGATGACTCTGTAACCAGGTCGATCGACCTGGAGAATTATAATTTTGTGCCCGAGGATTCCGAGGACGAGGCTTATGTTCCTCCTGCGCAGCCCGAACTGGAGGGGCCGATCTTCTTAGGTGCGAGGCCGTTAAGTGATGAAGCGAGCAGCTCCTCAACGAGGCCATCTTCGCCTCGGCACTTTGCTGCCAAGGATCTGTCAACCAGCCTCACTTCGCAGACTTTGTCGGAGGCTGTCGATCAGTACAGGCTAGAAGGTCGCATCGTTTTGCCGCGACCCCACCAAAGATGTTATAGATTTAACCACAAAGAAAATGGTGGTCGCGTTCCCAGAATGGTTCTCTCCACTTCGCTTCTGAAGGTGGGGATCGCATCGCCTATGCATCCGTTCATCCAGGATGTGTGCCAGTACTTTCACATCGCTCCCATGCAAGTAAATCCAAACGGCTGGAGGTCGGCCGTCGCTCTGTTCCTCCTTTACAAGAAGCTGAAATATCCGGACCTCGACGCGAAGACTCTTGGATATTTTTTAAATTTGAAGTCCTCGGGGAAGAAGGACTTCGGCTATCTTTATTTGTCAGTGTGGCCCGAGTTCAATGGAAAGAATCTGTTGCATGGTGCCCCGAGCAACGTGGGACACTGGAAGGATCCCTTCTTTTATGTCTTCGATGCGACCCGGGTTCAAACCTACTTCAATTACAAACCCAGTAAGTGTGGCCACTTCGCTTCGTTCCCTTCTAGCACACTTTTGCCATTTAATTAAGACTGACCTTTCGTCATTTAATTTATTTCTCAAGTTGCCCCTCCTCGCACTCCTCTCACTGGCGAAGCCAAAGAGCGAGCTGATAGCATCTTACAACTCGCGGCTGAGGAGAGAAATGTGAAGAAGTTGGTGACGACTTCGAACCTGGTCGCTCACGGATTCCTGAAGGAAGGAGCGAGGCTGACTCCAAAGAAGGGAAAGGCCATCGCGAGCTCAACTCAGAAACCTTCTGCGAAGCGGGCTCGGACCGAGTCCGGTATATTATATATATTTTAACTGTTATCTGCTACCCCGTATCGCATCATGCTTTATACATTTTTGCTCCTTTATTTGCATAATTTCTTATATCTGGCCCCTGATCGCTTCGTGTTTCTTATGCAGACATGTCGAAATCTAACATCGTTCCTCCCCCTTTCACTGAAGAGGACGATGATGTGGCGATCACGAATGTGGTCTCAAGGCCGGCTCAACTTGGCTCGTTGAAGGATGTCAAAGCTTCTGGCAGCAAGCCTCCTCGAGTCGATTCCAAGAAGAGGTCCCAGGATGCTGAGGTCGTGAAAAATGACCCGAAAAAGCAGCGAAGCGAGCCGAGCAAGGAGACGCCTGCGGCCGCGATCCCTCCTCATGCTGCAGCCAATGCTTTTGCGAAGCTGGGGCATTCATTCGTTCCAGAAAGTGATCTTAATCAATGGGCCCAGTCCTCGCTTGAGGAAAACAACTCAGCATTGACCCGAGCTGCGGCAGAGCTCTTCTATAGGCAAGCGAGCCGGCATAAGGAGATGCGAGCCCTTACTTCTCAAAATCAAATTCTTAACTTCAAGGTCGAATCGATGGGGGCCGAGAAGAAGAAGCTTCTGGATGAGCAGAAGAAGTTAAAGGACGAGCTCAGTCCGCTGAGGAGGGATCTCCGGTCCGCTAAGGACAAAGTCAATGATCTGGAGAAGGAGCGAGCTGTCAACACAAAGGCCTTCGATGAGAAGTTGAACGAGCTCCAAACTCAGATCGCAACCCAAGAGACTGCGATCTCTAAATTTGCTGATGAGAAGAAGGAGGCAGCTGCTGAGGCCTCGGCTCTTGGGCAAGTTAAATTCATGAAATCTTTTATGAAGAAGGTTCCTGACTTCGATTGGGGTTTGCTCGGCGAGGCGACCCGGTCTATGCGGAACAGCTTCGCAAAGAAGTGGAGGAGGAGGCAGCTCAACGAGCCGCGGAGCTCGAGGCCAGACGCGTTGAGGAGCAGCGAACCGAGGAAAGGGCCTCTTAGTTCATTTTCTTTATTTGTAATTTATCTCTGAACAAGTACTTTGTGCTCGCTCGCGAGCTGAATTTATGGGTTGCGGGCACCGACTATGCCTCACGTTTGTATTAATTTGAGCTTTGTTTAATGCTTCAATTCTTCAATGTTTTACATCTTCTTTCTGTTCGCACCATTTTATTTATGCATATCTTGATTTTCTCTTCGCATCGCATAATATATCTTCATGTTGCATATTTCCAGTTTTTGGTATTTTTTATGAACTATTTTCTGACCGCTTCGTGAAGCTAACAATCTTGACTTATCTGCTTTATTCTTTCATTCCACAATTGTTTAAGTAAATCCAGGTCGCTTTTGCGATCTCATCACTATTGGCCTCGCATCGGGGCCTGATTCAAATGCCTTAGAACCGAATGGCCTCACTTCGATGCTGGCCCGAGCTCGTTCCGAAAGGGCCCGTGGTTATGGCCTCGCATCGCACACTTATGTGACGACGGGGCCCCACGTCGCATCGTTTGGCTGGTCAACAGGCCTCGCCTAGCTAGGCAATTTCTGGCCGCACATTGTCGTAACTTTTCCTTACCTTTTCATATTTTTCAAAATTACCAACTGCTTCCAGGTCGCTACCCATGAGTTTGCTTCTCATTCGCCCAATTCGATCTGGCCTCGCACGAGGGGGCCTTGTCTGAGCACCTTCGAACAGAAATGGCCTCGCAAGGGGGGCCCGGTTCATATGCCTTAGAACCGAGTGGCCTCGCACCGATGCTGGCCTGAGCTTGTTCCAACGGGGCCTGTGGTTATGGCCTCGCATCGCACATTGATGTGACGATGGGGCCCCTTGTCGCATCGCTCGGCTGGCCAACAGGCCTCGCCTAGCTAAGCAATTTCTGGCCGCACATTGTCGTTGCTCGACCCTAACTGCACGAACTTTCATGAATATTGATACACATTACATAAAATTTGAAAGAAAACCATGCATATTTCTTGAATAATTGAAGAACATAGGGCCAATAGAGTCATTACATCAGCTCGGAGGGGTGTTTATATAACAGTACTACCCCCCGAGACTTAGGATGATTTATTCATACGAAGTCTAAAAATAAATAGTACTGCCAGTTACATGGGCAGTTAAGGTAGATACTTCTTGAGATGTTCCGCATTCCATGCTCGCGGAATAAGCTTGTCTTTGAGATCAGAGAGGTGATATGTTCCCTCCCAGAGAACAGTCTTGACCTTGTAGGGGCCTTCCCAGTTGGCACCGAAGACTCCATGTGCCTGAATCTTGGTGTTTGGCATGACCCGACGTAGGACTAGATCTCCAACTCGGAGTGGACGAGCCCTCACTTTCCCATTGTAGTGCCTAGCTGTCCTTTGATGGTACGACGCTAGGCGGACCTGAGAGTCTGCCCGGGTCTCTTCAATCATGTCGAGGTAGAGTCGGTGGTTGACCTCATTATTATTGGGGTCAAAATGATCTCGACGGAATGATCCGGAGCCAACTTCCACAGGTACCATAGCTTCACATCCATATGATAAGGAGAATGGGGTCTCACCAGTAGTGCTCCTCGGGGTAGTGTTGTAGGACCAGAGGACCCTAGGGAGCTCCTCGGGCCAGTTGCCCTTATTTTCATCCAGCTTAGCTTTCAGAGTGTGCTTGATTATCTTGTTTATTGCTTCTGTCTGGCCATTTGATTGAGGGTGGCAGACAGCTGAGAAATCCTTCCTGATGCCCAAGTTGTCACAAAATTCTCGCATTTCCTTGGAATCAAACTGCTTTCCATTATCAGAAATGAGCTTGTAGGGGATCCCAAACCTGCACACAATAGCCCTGTACACAAAATCCTTAAGCTTCTTGGCGGTGATAGTGGCTAGGGGCTCGGCCTCGGCCCACTTAGTGAAATAATCAACTGCCACCACAGCATACTTGACCCCTCCCTTAGCTTTCGGCAGCTCTCCTATCAAATCAATCCCCCACATGGCAAAGGGCCACGGGCTCATCAGAGAGGTGAGTGGAGCAGCGGGGATGTTGCTGAAGTTAGCATATCTTTGACACTTGTCGCAAGACCTGGCGAATTCAATGGCGTCGTGCTTGAGAGTAGGCCAGTAGTAGCCTTGTCGGAGGATCTTGTGGGCTAGAGAACCACCCCCCGTGTGATTGCCACAAATACCTTCATGTACTTCTCGAAGTATATAATTGCATTCGGCCCCATCAACACACCTGAGAAGTGGGATATTGAAGCCCCTTCGGTAAAGGACCTCATCATAAATAACATACCGTGCGGCCTTGTACTTGATTCTTCTAGCTTCATTATTATTTTCAGGTAATGAACCCCTTTTGATATACTCCCATATTGGAGTCATCCAAGTTGGGGCCGGATTTTCAATCTCAATTTCCATTAGCTCAAGTGATGAAGTTTTCTTCTCATTCAGTTCCTCAGGGACACTGGGCCTCCTCTGGATTTCAAGGGGAATGACCCCTAACAGAGTGGCCTCGCGCTGAGAGCCGAGTTTGGCCAGCGCGTCTGCATGGGCATTTTGACCTCGTGGGAGTTGTTCGATCTTGACTTCTTTAAAGAGACTGAGGAGCCGTCGGGAGCAATTAAGATATAGCTCAGTACGAGGACCCCTAGCTTGGAACCCCCCTTTTATTTGGTAGACGACCAGCATAGAGTCACTGAATATGTTAAGGTTTTCCGCCTTCATTTCTAAGGCTAGTTTGAGGCCAGATATGAGGGCCTCATATTCAGCATCATTGTTTGTGGCCTGAAAGGTGAAGTGGATAGCTGTATTGAGTTTGTGTCCCTCCGGAGTCACAAGCTCTATCCCTGCACCTGCTCCTTCATTATTCACTGCTCCATCAACATATAAGGTCCACCAAGGAGCGCTGTTTTCGTTGATTTCTTCTTGTGTGGTGCTCGAGACCCTAGTGGGGACTTGTGTGCTCTCGTCACTGTGAGATGGAAATTCCAGAATGAAGTCTGCGAGAGCCTGCCCCTTTATGGCACTGCGGGGCTTGTATGAAACATCGAATTGGCCTAGCTCAATCGCCCACTTCAATAGCCTGCCAGATGTTTCTGGTTTGTGCAATACTTGCCTTAATGGATAGGCGGTTCTTACTTCAATTTTGTGAGCCTGAAAGTAAGGTCGGAGCTTCCTTGATGCCAGAATGAGAGCATAAACTAACTTTTCCATGTTAGTATATCGGGTCTCTGCATCAAGCATCCTCTTGCTCACGTAGTACACAGGAAACTGAGTGTCCGCTTCTTCTCTAACCAGAACAGCACTAACCGAGTAGTCTGAAACAGCAAGATAGAGAATTAAAGTCTCCCCTGCTAGAGGCTTGGATAGGAGAGGTGGGCTGCCTAGATGCTCTTTGATCTGTTGAAAGGCCTCTTCACATTCAGGGGTCCACTCGAACTTCTTTCCTATGCTCCTGATTGCTTTGAAGAACTCTTGGCATTTGTCAGATGATTTGGAGACAAAGCGATTTAAAGCTGCTATCCGCCCGGTTAAGCTCTGCACCTCCTTGACATTCCTGGGTGACCTCATTTCTATTAGAGCTTTGATCTTGGCCGGGTTGGCTTCGATCCCTCGGTGATTAACAATGAAGCCTAGGAATTTCCCGGATTCTACCCCGAAGACACATTTCTGGGGGTTGAGCTTCATCCGGTACTTCCTCAAGATGTCAAACATCTCGGCTAAGTGGCCGACGTGATCCGCGGCCTCCTTAGACTTAACCAGCATATCATCTACATATACTTCCATGGTTTTACCAATTTGCTTCTCGAACATCATATTGACCAGCCTCTGGTAGGTGGATCCGGCATTGAGTAAGCCGAAGGGCATCCCAACATAACAATAGAGACCCCTATCTGTGATGAATGCTGTGTGTTCCTGATCGGGCTCATACATGGGAATTTGATTGTATCCTGAATAAGCATCCATGAAGCTGAGTAGTGCGTGACCAGCAGTTGCATCCACTAGTTGATCAATTCTTGGTAGAGGGAAGCTATCCTTGGGGCAATGCTTGTTTAGATCAGTGAAGTCTATGCAAGTCCTCCACTTCCCATTTGGCTTTTTTACGAGAACCGGATTGGCCAACCATGTGGGATAGAAAGCTTCCTTGATGAGCCCGACCTTGAGGAGCCGGTCCACTTCTTCCTTGAGGGCTTCAGCCCTCTCTCCACTGACAGGGCGCCTTTTCTGCCTCACCCCCTTTTTATTTGGATCAATGTTGAGGTGATGACACATAACTTTAGGGTCAATCCCTACCATATCAGCATGAGACCAGGCAAACACATCCAGGTTACTTTTGAGGAAGGAGACCAGAGAGTCTCTCATGTTTGGGTCGAGATTAGAGCCAATCTTCAGCCACTTAGAAGGATCATGTGCGTCCACCGGAATCGTGATAGTATCTTCGGCTGCCCCAGCTCTTTCTACATGAGCGGGCATACGTGGATCAATATCCATCTCAAAATCCTGAGTCATACCTGCTTCTCCCACTTCTTCAATAGAGAGCACTTCCTTGTTTTGATCCTCCAATGTGTACCCCCCGGGTCCGCTCGGACTGACTAATCTTTCGGTGATGCCTGTGATTTCACGAGAGAATCCGTTGGGGAGATCTATCACTGCTGAGGTCTCCTCTGGAACCCATTTTCCTTTACTGAGTCTTTTTGCTAACTGCTCTGGGGTCTCCTCATCATCACTAGCCTCTTCCACAATTCCTTCTACCAAATTTTGAACTGGCTGGGAGGGCTCCATCATGAGTGCCCCCGGTATCGGCTCTACTTGAATTCCCATGTTTTCAAAATAATCTTGCGGGAGCTCTTCGACGGTGATGGTGTTGCACATAGCGTCCTCTATTTTCGGTGGGATCACGGTATCACATGAACTTGGCTTGTAATCGTCTACATTGATGGCTTTTACCTCTCTACTTGTCTTCTCGGCTGACTTGAGGGCCTTGTTATAACATTCTCGAGAATCATACTGGCAGCCCTTGACACATCCTACCCCCTTTGGAGTGGGAAACTTCATTGAGAGGTGGTAAATAGAGGTCACCACCCTCATTTCCTTCAGTATGGGCCTGCCAATTATGGCATTGTAGGCAGAGTGCTGGTCTACCACCATGAAATCTGCAACCTGGGTGGTCATGCAGGGCTCCTCCCCTAGGGTGACGGGGAGTTTAATGAGGCCCTTGACGCTAACCGAGGCCCCGGTAAATCCGTAGAGCTGGCCGATAGTAGGCGTGAGATCCTTGTCAAGGAGACCCATCTTCTGGTAGACGTCATAAGTGAGAACATTAACAGCGCTTCCATTATCGACAAGTACTCTGTGCACATTCGAGGATCCGATCTTTATTTTAACTACCAGGGCATCATTATGGGGGTGATGGACCCATTTGGCATCCTCTTCGGTAAACATAATATCAGTTTCCTCTCCCTTAAACAGCTTGGGAGGTCTCTGCGAGAGGTGGTGGATATTCGTGAGGGGACGCTCCTTGGCCTCTCTGGCATATCTCTCCATGGCTCGTTTGCTATCTCCACCAATATGAGGACCCCCGATGATAATATGGATACTGCCCTCTCTAGTACTGCCAAGCCCAGGTCTCTCTTTATCCTGGGGAGCCTTATCTTTCGAAGGAGGAGGCGGGACGCTATGATAATCACTCCTCTGATGTCTCTTCACTTCTCTTACCACCCATTCAGTGAGGTGACCACTTCTAATGAGGTCTTCAATCTGGTCTTTCAAATATCTGCAATCGGCGGTGTCATGGCCCGACTGCTCATGGTAGGCGCAGAACTTCCGAGAGTCCTTTCTACCGTAATTCGTCATTGGTGGAGGCTTCTTGAAGATTCCTTTAGAGGCATTAATTGCGTAGATGTGCTCAATTGGGGCCACTAGTGGGGTGTGGCGACTGTATTTCGGATAAGGCCTCCTGTCCTCTGACCTATGGCTCTCAAGGGACCTCTCTCTTTCCCTTTTGTCATACCTCTTCGGGCTGGGGCTTCTGTCTCTACGGCCCTTGTATCTATTATCCGGACTCCGGGATCCCTTGCGTTTGTTATTCTTTCCCCGGCCTCCATTGTTGTTACTCTTCTTTAAGTCAAGCATAGATTTCTCCACCCATTTAAAGGGCTCAGCCTGCCGGTAAAACTCAGACAATGTTTCAGGTGTCTTAGCTTGTAGGCTTTTCCAGAAGTCAGTTCCCTCCTTAAGACCTGCTATCAGGAAGTTCTTTACAGCCTCTTCAGTTGCTCCTCTAACTCGGGGTACTTCGGCATTAAACCTCTTGAAGTAATCTTGCAGAGTTTCTCCTTCCCTTTGCTTAATATTAGCAAGGGTCGCCACAGGTGGGGCATAGAGCATGGAAGACTGAAATTGTTTGATGAATATATCTGCCAGTAGTTCCCATGAGTCGATCATAATGGGCCCGAGTTTGGAGAACCACTGTTGGGCACTACCCCTGAGAGAGGCGGCGAATAGCCGACACCGGGCTAGAGTGGAAACCTGGTAAACTTCCATCTCAATATTGAAGCGGATTAGGTATTCGGCTGGATCAGTATCACCATTAAAAGTGAGATTCGGGTTGTTTCTGAAGATGGCGGGCAGAGGTGCGACTCGGATCTCATTGGTGAAAGGTGACTGGGTGGAGATAGGATTTGGAGCAGTTTTCTCCTTCTCCATGCGCTCTAGGAGCTGCCTAAGATCGTTCATGCGGAGGTTTCCCAGCCTCTCCTCATTATTATTTTCATTACTGGCCCTATGCGATGGGGGCGGTGCCTGTTCACGCCTTCGGCCTCCACATTCTCCACTTATCACGGACTGAGCTTCCTGATTTCTTCCCCTGGGAGGGGGCCTCTCCGGTACATGAGCACGATATGGGGACCTGGCGCGCTCGCGATGGCGAGGGGGTCCCTCTGCTTCACGTGCTAGACTCGGGGGCCTTACCTCAGTGTTTTTAGTTCGGGCTCTCTCCAGCTTTATCCTTAGATCATGCTCTGTTAGTCTTCTCCCGACCCTGTCAAAAACACTGGTTGCCTTCGCCTCAGAGGGGGCTGGGCCATGAAACGACCTGTGAGGGGTCTCATGGGCCTGCCGCGCCTGACTGGGGGGCACCTCATCCCACTCTAATGATTCATCCTTCCCTACATCTCCGGCTTCATCATTAAAATCATTCATGAGGTCACGAGGTTTCACGGTCGACCAGGGCCGCTTAGATTTATTGGCCCTCCTCATTCGTCGCCGGGCGCTCGCGCTAGCCTTCTTAGAGGCGCCTCTCCTCTCCATCCGCCTCATTCTCTTGTTGAACTCGAGCATCTGCTGGCCCATCTCATCAAGGAATTCCAAGAGTTTGGGGTCGGTCTGAGGCGGGTTCTCGTTGGCATGTCTCGGGGTCTCGTCATCCTCAGCTCTATCACTTTCTGATGAGTTTCCGGTTCTCCTAGAGTTAGACATCCTTCTCCCTCAGATGTCAAGAACCCCTCCTTCTAGCGCCAATTGTTATAGGGAGAAACTGGTATAACAGTAATTTGGAGGTTTGCTGGAATCACGGAGCAAAATATGATGATTTTGCTATGAACTTGATGAAGAACGCGAAGAACACGGGAGGAAAGTGATGGATTTTGGTAGCTGATCTTGTTGTTGATTCGTTAGAAGGCCAGAGAAAATATGTGTTCTCTTGCTGCCAACTGTTGTCTCAACTGAAACAAGAGGCCTACGTACCCTTTATATAGGGGTTCAAGCCACACGTAGTTCTTGGAGGACAAGTTACCTATATGGGCTAGGTATTGGTCCGGTCCATCAGGCCCAAATCCTTAGACGTGCTGGGCTTTGGCCCAAGTCTGTGTGGATGTGGAGGGCAAACTTCCCAGATGTCTGTAACTGCCATGGCCCAAGCCCGTTAGGCTCCGGGGGCTGTCATGGAGTTGTAGAGCAAGGGGTTCCCGTAGGGAGTTATGCGCGATATGGCCTCGCGGGAGCGGTTGTGCGTGATGTGGCCTCACGGGAGCAGTATGTAGAGGTGATCATGTGCGGATCCCTTGATGAGATGAGAGCCCGTGGGGCTAGCTGTCTTCAAATCGATAAGTATGTTGAGATATTACCCCGGGGGGCCTTCTGTAGTCTTCAGATTAGCAAATAATACCAAGTGAGGTGAGCCCATGAGGCTAGGAGCCTTTCAGCTAGTTATGAGAAATCCGTGCTAAGTGCTTCGGGCTAGCGAAGCGATCCGGAGGCAGTGAGCCTGGCCAAGTGAGCCGGGCTGAGGGCCTCTCTGCCAAGTCAATGCGACCTGGGAGGTGATGAGAAGCGAACCGGGCTGGGGGCCGGTTCTCCTCTCTCTTCCTTCTCGAAGCTGAATGAGTCTAAGGCTGGTGAGCTAGCGACGCGACCTCACGCTAAGCCAAGGGCCTTAGAATATCTTATCATCATTAGCACGATGCGAGCTGGATGTGGGCTTTGAAGTCACATGAGCCCAGATGCGAGGTGGGCCAGCCAATTTATGTCATTGGGCCTGCCTAGGACCCATGTCCAAATATTGGACATAACAGTAATGATAGTGTAATCGAAGGTCAATTGTATGAAGCTTACACCATGCTAGTAGCAGTTATGATAGTGTATCCAATAGTTATTCCAAAAAGAAGGCTGTACTGAGCTATCCCACTAAGCTGGATTTGAAGCCCACCTGCAATACGCGTATATATTCACAAACACTTTAAATAAATTAGTTTAGTCAACCATCAAGACAGAATCTAACATTTTATATTTCAACTTTAGAATTATAAAAAAGGGAAGAATAACGAGCATCAACACTGTGGTTCATGCAAATTAATTATTAAATTTGTTGTGGATTCGCATGATGAACAAGTTGGCAAATAAAGGCTTGGTAAACTAAAGAGTTCTGAAATGTCGAGGTCTTGCTTGACTGCTACTAATATTGATCGAATCACACCACACTTTATAATATAAAACGTGCCAAAATCAAATATTCATTTTAGGCCATTCATTATAGTTACTGGCTACTCCTTTAGTACGCCTACTTCAAAGATTAAAGATATACACATTAATAAATTATTTATAAGTTAAGTGACCTCGATACGAAAGAGAGACGATAATTTAATATACCTATTCAAATATTTTTGATTATACAATTAAAATTATTATATTTAATTATTTTTGTAAATTATAATGTTAATTTAATATTTTTATTCACAAGTGGAAAATTTGAAAAATAATAATTTCAATTATATTGTTAAATGTTTTAAAGCGTGTGTAAAAAAACTTAATATGCTTTTAATATAATTATAATACTAGAGTATTGCTTTTGGAAGAGAATAATAATAATAATAATAATAATAATAATAATAATAATAATAATAATAATAATAATAATAATAATAATAATAATAAAAGTACTCAAAAATATCAATTGTAAAATGGAACTACAAGGCTGTTTGGATCATAAAATTTGATCCGGCTTTAAATCCCATGATTCAATTCAAACATCATTTCATAAAAGAGTTTTCTGGGGCACTAACAACTACATTTTAGTTACTCAGTTTGAAATATTTTCATTCACTTCATTCTCATTAATAATAATGATCCTCTGTATATATAAATTCCCATTAATTAATTAAAATCGATGAACCCATCAAAAAATAGTTGTTGAAATGTGTTCATTGGCACGCACACTAAAAAGACCCTTCATAAAATATTCAAATTGGTTTCATCTCGTAACGTTTCATTTTCATTTATTACTAGTTGTGCTAAAAATATACTCCCTCCGTTTGATTTTTTCGTTTGATTTTTTGGCACACATCTTTAGAAGTTTTGACTACATAATTAAATTTATTATTTTTAAAATTTTCCTTTTTTAATAAAAATATTAAATTAAAAATTTTATTCGCAAAAAGAAAATTTAAAGATAATAATTCTAACCATTTAGTCAAAACTCTTAAAAGACAAATGTCAAATATTACCGAACGGAGGGAAGCAGAAGACTGCGACAGTATATGCTGATAATAATTATTGTAGTCATAAATGTTGAGTATAAGCTGGTTTGAAGATCAGGCCCGCGGGATGTGATGCTGCAATTTTATCCCTACTTAAGTACTACATAAATTTATTTTAAACCATAAAATGTACTCCGTAGCAATATATTATAGTCAAACTTCAGTATATGTATATCCGTACCGAATTAACAACCTTATTTCTCAATCAAATATTTATTTATCGAAGTTTTACCTGTACGTATAATATAGTACTAAAATATAGCCATAAAATTTACGAAATATAAGAATAGATTGAAATAAATTTATGTATGCATGTACATACCAAGATTAGCATTGACAACATCCATGTAAGAATAATTTCTCTTGCCGGTGAGTGGATTTCGATAGCAATCGGAAAGAAGATGAGAAGTGAACAAAGTGACAAGGGAGAATATAACGAGACAAACGGTGCCAGCAAGCCAACCCAGTTGTGCAACAGCCCATGCCAAGGATAAAACTCCTGATCCTATCACTGATGTTATTATATGTGCTGCTGCTGTCACCATTGTCCCTGCATAAACGTCAAATTTAATTTATAAATCTCGAATTTTATATCACCTTTTTTAACAGACGCAAAAATTTGTGTTCGGAATTAAATGAAATTAACCGAAAATCATAGAAATGGAAGCAAGCATATATACCAGTTCGTTTCTGGCGCCCATCATCATCAAATTTTGAATCAGCACCTCCTGCTTGTACAGAAAAACTCATCTTTCTTATTGTTTAGCTCTAAGAGAAAGAAAGAAGAAAATGTGTATAGGAAATATAGGGAACAAGTGCTACAAGAGACAAGTAACATAACTGAAATGCATGCAGATGAGAGTCTTATATAGAGATAAGGGACAAGTGACAAAAAACAACTACTAGTGTATGCAATAATTTACTACACCTTCTAGCTAGCTTCATAATATATTTTATTTATTTTTAAATATTAATATATATTTAGAAAAATAATATTACAAAGTTAAATTTTTCTATACACCTTAGTATACTTAAAAAAGATTAAAATAATAATAATTTTTGAAAAATACAGTAATATATTTTTAGAGATTTTTTTTTTGATAAAATATATTTTTAGAGATAAATACCTCAAAAATAATTCCATTTTTCCCTCAAATTATGTGACATGGTACATAGCTTGTTTTGATCCGTGCACATATGTGTATACACGCGGTGTCTCATAATAATAAAGTTACCAATTATACACTCAACAACTCTGCATTTTCAACAATTTTTGGATAGTTAGCATTTCTCTCATATTTATATTTAAATATACACCTGAGTATTTTAACAATTTTTGGGTATCTAGCATTTCTCTCATATTTATATTTAAATATACACCTGAATATTTGTAACAATTTTTGGGTAGCCAACATTTCTCTCATATATTTATAAGATCTTTGTAGTGTATGTCCATGAGCATACATTAGTCACTTAATTTCATGTTACTCTTATGAGGTGGTTTTTTTTATTAGTGGAGTTTTTTGTACAGGGGTCCATTATTATTAATAAATATGAATCAATTAAAATTTGACAACTTATCTTTTATTGTGTGCAAACAAGAAAAATCGATATTTATAAATGTGATCCTCATAGATTTTTAGTTATATTCCTTTTTAGTTTGTGCACTATTGTATAATCTTCACACTTTTCAATATTTGACTTTTATCCACATATTTAAACTATTTTAATCATATAGTTTTAGTTATTTTTAATAAAAGTAGGTAATAATATTATATCACATAATTTAAATAATAAAATATAATTTAAAATTTTAAAATATCTGTAAAAAATTATACAGTAAATATTAAAATATAAAAAGGAGTATAAAAAATAAATAAAATTACTTTATTGTATCAATTTTGCTTTCGTCGTTTCTCGTTATCAATTAATAATAGACCTATATTACAAATAACTTTAGTGACGGTGACAGTGTGCCGGTCAAATTCAACTCCGATTGTTAGCTAATACTATCACTGTTACATTGTCACTAAAGTTATCTGTACAGCAGTCAACACATACAAATTTACCGATTATCTATAATCTATGTGATGTATCAATGTATCGATAGATGTATAGCGGAGTATCAAATTATCAATGTACACCATTCGGTCGTAAATTTCAAATTTTATTTAAATATTTTTAAAATTTAAAATAATTTAATTTAATATCTAAATACAAATATATCAAGTTTAGAATCAAATCGGGTTTATTTGGGTGTTTGAAAATTATTAAAAGAAATATAACTAATTTCAATATTATTTTCTTATATTTCATGGAATAATAAATTAAATATAAATTAATTATTTTCTTATATTTCATAAATTACAAGTTATATGGCGTAAAATTTATTGTATCATGTCGAACTTTATCCGATTTCAGATTTGATGAATCATGTTTAAATCGAATTTGGAATTTCATAATCGACTCAGGAGTCGGGACACGTGAAATTTCAATCCAAATTTACCATAATTAAATTGTAGAAACATTTCTTTTCGAGTACAAATTTTAAGTTAAAAATAATAATAATAAAAAGTTTAAGCCCCATATGATATCTGAAGTATTCTATTATTTATTTCATTATTTTATATAATATGATTATGGTATTTACCTACTGGATTGTCTTGTTAATATTAATAATTTTATCTAAAAAAATCAAATATTAGTGTGTTAAAAAATTTATAATAAAGTATCTGATAATAATTTATATTATATTATTATAACCAAATTAGATAAAAAAATTTGAAGCACTGAGGCAAATTATAGAAAAGATCTTAACCGTCCAATTTTAGGTGAACCATAGAAACGATCCTAACCATTAAATTTTAATAAAATATAATATTAGAAAGAATATATATCATACATACAACTCTATCCCGGATAGTCCTCATTTTTTACAACTCCTCACGAATAATATTATATTATATTTAAATTATATTCTATATTTTCTATTAATATAATATAATAAAATATTATATTATATTATTAATTAGTAAATTATTTGATTCAGGTTCACTTCCTCGCGAGTACAAAAAATAACTTAATAATATTTTTAAATTTATTTGTTAATAAAATGATTAAGGTTTGATTATCAATCAATATTAATAATTAACTTAATATTATTTTAGGAGAAAAATATATTAAAAATTTTAATTATAAAATCATTATTAAAAAACTGTGCTCATGGATAATATTACATTATATCTAAATTATATTTCTTCTATTTATTTAAAAGAAATTAATAATAAAATAAATTATCATATTAAATGAAATATTTAAATTATATAAAATAATTAATACATAATTTATTAATAACATCCGTGTTTTGTACTGATTATAAGTTCGTATTTAATTATGCGGTGAGCATTTGTAGATTTAAGTGTTGGAAGCACTAAAACTTGTGCGGTGTCCGCTGACCGGCTCTATACTCCGTCCAAAACGCAATTCACAAAGAAAGCAGAGGACAAAGAGGACTTACCTTTTCTAAATAATAAATATTCCATACATAGACCTTCTTTTTAGTCCTTACTTTTTCTATTCCTTTCTTTTGTGATTAAGACACTTTAATACTAAATCATCACAATTTTATTCTATCTGATTGGTTTTCTTTCAAGTCAAAACAAGTCTTAACAATAAATTATTTACTTATTTATTAAGAAAAATAAACGAAACCATTGCTTTTGGGTTGGAGGAAGGCAAAGGCAATGTTTGTTGTCTTTCCTAGTTCATTCATGATTTTTCATACTTTTAACTTTGTTTAGTGCTTGTTTCGCTCATAATAAAAAGTCATGTTCTATAAATATTATATTTGTTATGGAAGATTGAATTAACGTAAAATAGAAAAATGTGTTCAGTTGATATATTAAAATTAAGTTCATATAAAAATATTAAGTTATCAAGGATGGTTAGATAAGAAACTCCTATAATGTATAGGTATTGAAATTTTTCTGTAACTTCTACTTTTATTAATATTAATCAAACACCCTTTTTAAAATCTAGAGTACTTTTTAAATATTTAAACTTTTCATGTATTTGAAAGATAACTAAACGATCTCTTATATTCTCTATACACCATTTTTTATGGTTAATTGTTATTAAAAAACTTGTAATATGAACTTACTCCTTTGTAATATTAAAAAGCTCTCTCAAGATCACTTGTTTGTTGTTCTCTTCAAATCCTACGACCCTCTATTTGTGCTCGATTCATCAATATACTAAGAAATCATGCCTCAATCTAAACTACCCATAGTTATCTCTCACAACAAGTCTCTCCTCACTCCGCCTATGGGATCTAGCTCTGCTGTTCCTATCCCGGAGATGAAGCAAGCACCTACCCGCGATTTGCGAGTCAATTGACTATGGTAAGCTTCTCTCCTATCTATTTAGTTCACAAGTGTTAAACACTTCCAACATGAACCTTAGTGTTTTAACTAGAGAAAATGGATGTGTATGTGTTACCCCCAATTGATTTTCTTACACATGCATCTTTGTCATGGAAACATTGTTGTTATGGGTTTTCTAGAAATGTTGATGATGTCTTTGACTTTGTTGAGGTTAAGAACATTTTGCTTCGTGTTTATGATTTTATTGGTCTGAAGAATGTGTACAAACATCATGCGGGTTATTTGGTTTTTAAGTTTAAAAAACGAGTTTGCCATGCTCCGTGCTGTTAGATTAAGTCCGTTGGAAACTTCCGGTTGTCTGTTTGAATTAAAAGTTTAGTCTGAAGACCTTTCGATCTTTGTTTCTCATAAAATGATTGCTACTTGGGTTACTCTTCATAACGTTCCATTCCTATAATGGTCCACACAAGGTCTGTGCTTCATAGGTCATGCACTAGGATCCCCCATCGCCATGTCAGCTGATACTTTTAAGTCTGCTAGTCATCAAGAACCCCAACCTCAGGCAATGCAACTCATTGATATGGCAACTGATACGTTTATCTTTGGGTTCAGCTTATGGAAACCAATGTCTGGGTCAAGGCCCAGTACCAAGATACGCAACTTTGCCAACGATGCTTGTCTCATATTCATGATGCTAAAGCATATCCCTGCACTTGGTCAGCCAGGTCAGTTCCCATGCTCACCACAGAAGATTCATCTGAGTCAAGTAACTACAGGGATGAGCCATCCATGTCCACTTCTACGGAGTCCAAACAAATGATGACTGATCAGGAAATGGAAGCTCAAAGTGCCTACTTCCCATGTCCAACTTTCTCTGACACGTGTTGTGGCTTGAATTTTAAAGCAGGTGACTCATGAAAGCCCACTCAAGTCTCTTCAAGCCAAGTTCAAGGAATGCTCGATGATCTCAAAGGCAAAAGGATTTTATAAGAAGGATAGACCAGACTCAAGATAGGAGCAATGAAGCTAAAGATGTGGATATGCAGGTCTGGCCAGGTTGGAAGACTTTGCACGATGGACAAGGGGAAGGGATGGATGATGCTCCCCATGGTGGGGACTGAGGGCTTGTTGACATCATTGTTCCCTTTCATGTTTCTTTTAAAGTCTTTTTCATATGTTTCTGAATATGTAAGCTTATTATGGATATTGTTTCTGTTGGTCTCAACAGAGGATTCTAGGAGATGATCCCCTGTAACTTAACTCCTTCGGGAGGGAGTAGAGTGATTTCGTTAGAGGCCACCCTTGATTGGTTTATAAAATTATTAAAATTAACAAAAAAAAAACTGTATAGTAAAAATAAGATTTATGTTTTTTTTGAATAAAATATTCTTCGCAATACAGCTTGAGTTTAAATGTCTAAAAACTACTGCCCAACAAGAGCCTTTTGGCATACTGAATACAAGGTTTCATTTTTATTATGCAGTGGCAGATTGGCAATGGTTGTTGATTTGCAAAGCTGGGGTGAAGAATTCGCTCTCAATGTCCGCAAATATTTTGTGACCCCATTCTTTCAATACATGTAATGCCTCCCGTTAATGCGTTACTCAAAAATATAATAGAGATCCATTTTTGATATATTTTATTATTAAAAAATTTAAAATTATTGTATTTCATAAACTTGATAAATATAAAATTGTGTTTTCAACTGGTAAAAGTGCTAAATTTTTTTCACATATATTATTTTAAATGTTTAGTTTTAATAATTTTACTCAAAAAAATTGACACCCATATTTCAACCGATATATATTTTATTAGTAAAAAATTTAAGAATTGAATAACTGTTCATATTTCGAACCATTTTATTTGAAGCGGCCATTTTTCGGATAAATTTTTCGAATACATTATACTTGTGTCCAAGGTAGATCCGTCAATGTACTATACATCACTTAGCTGATCATGTACACGCTACTAATCTTGGTCGTAGCTGATAGAATTTAAAAAAACACTTAAAAATTTAAAGCCAGTCGTGGGATAAAAACTGGAACTCTAACTCATCACAAGCCACAACTTGAAATGTCTTTTTATCTTCACAATAACTTTACTTAATCAAGCAGAAAGATGGAAAAATAGATGAAGAATATACCATATTACATCACGTTACATTTTTGAAAGGCTTATATTTCTGAACCGAAATGACAAGGCCACGAACAGAACCAGCAGCAGCTAGAAGAGATACTATCAAACAAAAGAAACTCAGTATTTGCAGGCCAGTCCATGCTCTGGAAAATCTTTTCATTTTTCTCTGCACAATATACATCTCAACTGGAAAATAAACCGTCATAGGCCAGAAGGTTATGGCACCAAGAAGGCCAACAAATTGGTTGAAAAATGGAAATACCATCGCCACAAAGGTTGCAACTATCACAAATGCTGTCCTCCAAACTAACCGGAAGGAATTGAAACTTAAGTTTTTATTTCCTGAAAAGTTGACAGAGTATTCCCTTGTAATAAATTCACTTTGAGGCCACTTGTTTATGCACCAACCTTCCACAAATGCGTATATTGGCTGACAAATTACCTGCTTAGGATTTAATCTTAATTTCTAATCATGCAACGGATACAAGAGTTTAACGAGATATTAGCTAAAGGTTGAACAAGTTAATGCATCTTTTCAGAGCTAAAATTTGATATTACCTGATAAGCTCCAACAAGATGAATAATGATGCAAATATGAGCAACATCCACAATCCAAAAAGGCTCGAAGGAACTAAATCCGGCTAACAAATTTCCTGGTGCTCCACTTCCAAATGCAGCATATCCAATTAAGCCGCATAACAAGTAGAACACAGTAGTTATTAGGATTGCGAGTGAAGTAGCTTTTTTCATGACTTTTTTCTCAGGTGGACTTGATTTCAGCGTGTCCTAAATTTGTTGTGAAGAAAACAGATCAATTTATTTAAGATTTCGATTGGGACTCAACAGGTTGACTAGGTAAACTAACGGAAAAGGGATAGTAGCTTGCCTGAATATTAGTAAGAATTGAAGAGAAGGCATATGCAAAAGCAATGTCTCCCATGCCCGATAGAATGTTCCATATTTTATCTTCTTCTGTCTGACCTTTCCACCCAACAGGTACTCCTGCAAGACTTTTCTCGAAATGTCCATTTCCTTTGTATGTACCCAAAAAATAAAAATCAACTCAGAGTTACTGGTAAATTTATGAGTATAATTACCATCCCCTCTCCACCCCAACCCACCCCCCAAGAGAGAGAAAGAGAGAGTATTTGACTGAATTACCTTGAATTAGTTTGGTCAGGGAAAGGGCAATGCCAATAAAAGAATACGCAAAAGACATAGCAGCAGCAACTAAGGAAAGATAGGTGAGCTTGTGGAAGTTTGGTATTTGACTTAAAACAATTTGCACCACTCCATAGATGAAAATGAACAGATTGTTTGATTCACGGCATGCCTCGTCATTTCCGCACTTAACCAACCTAATGTAAATTGTTACACATCTAAATACCCTAACATTGTTCTAATCAACTATAGTAACACATGTATACATGAACTTTTGTATAATGCTTACCAGATGATAGTAGATGTTACGATAGTATAGCCAACTGTTAGTCCAAAGAGAAGACTATACTGAGCAATTCCACAAAGCTGGATTTGAAGTCCACCTGCATCCGTACAGATCAACAAAAAACTTAACTGATCAACAAATCAAATGTAACTACTACTACCCTTTTGATTTCAACATAATCAATTGATAAAAAAAACATTTGTAAAGTACTCCCTAAACAAGATCATTTGATTATTTACTAATGCACGTACAATCAGCTGTAGGATCAGGATGTCACACGGTATATTAACGTTCTACATAATGTTAATTTCAAATACTATTTTTCCCTAACGTCATGTTAAGTTACTAGTTCTCTTAGAATCTCAAAATATTAGGAGACTGACTTACCAGNTCAAAGTGTTAGGAGACTAACTTATCAAGATCATATATTATATTCTATTGTCCCTCCTATACATACTGTACATACATTCAAATATAGAAACACAATGTACAACGTACAGACACTAATAATAATCTAAAAATTAAAAGATTTGGAATGAAATCAGTTAATTAATCGAGATTATTAGATAGACTAATAAATATTACCGAGATTAGAGTTAACGACATCCATGTAAGAGTAGTTTCGCTTGCCAGTTTCGGAATTACGATAACAATCAGCAAGAAGATGAGAAGTAAACAAAGTAATGAGGGAGAAGAGAATGAGAGAAACAGAGCCAGCAATCCAACCCAATTGAGCAACAGCCCATGCTAACGATAGAACTCCTGATCCTATCACTGATGTTATTATATGTGATGCTGCTGTTACCATTGTCCCTGCCCATGTAACGTAACGTATTATATATTATTAATCAAACAACTCAACATTTTGCAATTCATATACATAACTGTGCACACAGATAAGTGTAAAAAGATGTGTTTTAGTGTATGTGTTCCATTACGTGTGTATATACCAATTCTTCTTGGATGACCATCATCATCCAACGTTGGATGATCTTCGGCTGCTTCTTCCACAAATCTCATTATTTCTTTGTCCTCTGCATGTGTGATTTTACCAAATGTGGCAACTGTCAAGCGTATCTCTACCCGTATTTAGGGGTCATATGAAGAGACGCAACCAATTAATCACCCGATTAAATTTGTTTTTAATAGATTGACTTATAACATCATGTTTTAATAAATTTCGGAATATGTGAGAGTCAAACTTAAAAACCTGCATGGTAAAAGGAGGTGTTATTCCATCTCCGCTCATACCGAAATTTTTTACTGAAACTTTTTAGAATATGTATACAATTTGTAAGGTTATAGTCTAATTATTTAAAATAAATTATAAAGTTACAGTCTAATTATTTATAATGTAAACTCCCGATATTTGTTAGAACAAATATTAATTTTAATAATATTATTAATTATGTATTAATTATTGTTGTTAAATGCCTTTTTAATGAGTAAAAGTTACTCCTAAGTAGTATAAATAACATATTCATAGATTTATTATCTAATAAAGGAAAGTATTTCCTCTAATTTTAATGTAATCTTTTCATTTATGATTAGAGTTTGATTAAATTTGTATTCTAGTTAGGATAGAGTTTGTTGGACAAGTCGATGCACTTTCGAATAAAAGGAAAAAATAGACATGATTATGGTGTGCGCTATTAGCTATGGACAAACAGAGAATTCCAATTATTTGAATTCGGTTGTTAACTTGATTCTGAGGTACTATTCAAGTTGTTAATTATGTAATTACAAAATTTCTTCCCAAAATATTTATTTGAATATAATTTATTTATGGAAAAGTAATTTTTGACAATAAAACTAAGAGTAAATGGCTGACATGAATATTTTTGACAATAAAAATAATTTTTGAATAAAGCATTTTTCTCTCCATTCATGTGAGAGTTTTGTTTTTCATTCCATTCATTTTCTTTTTACTGGGAGAAGGGAGCTGTGAGAGGGTCTTTTCTATGGCCAGATACCAGAACATAGATGAGCAAATGGCTGATATGAGTATTGAAGTTGAAGAAAATGAGAGTTTTGTGTTCGAAGATGGTGTGGAGGAAGAAATAACCGGTATGAATTATGCTTGGGTGGAAAATTCTTTACGGAGAAATATATAAATGTTAGAGCAATGAAATCTAAGATGGTGGACGTATGGAAGCCTGCAATGGGAATAAATATTAAGGAAATAGAACAAGGTATATTTTTATCTCAGTTTTATCGTAAGGAGGATTTACAATGGGTCATTAATGGAGGTCCATGGTCTTTTGACAATGTCATGTTGATTGTTGATTTAATTCTTACTAGGAGCCTCTGAAAATCCATATGTGGTACTTGAATATGTGGATATAAATCTACAATTTGCCATCAGGATTAATGTCGGAAGTAGTGGGAAAGCAACTGGGAAATTTATTTGGGGAGTTTCTTCAATATGATGTCAAAAACAACTCATCTATTTGGAGAGAATTCATGCGAGTTAAGGTCAGGAGTGATGTGAGGAAGCCACTAAAACTCAAGAAAAAGATTACCAGGAAGAACATCTCGTAGTTTGTTGTAACATGCAAGTACGAGAGGTTTGGGGAATTCTATTTTGCATGTGGCCTAGTATCTCATACGGAACGATTCTACAGGAAATCAATTGATAAAAGAGGTGAGAAAGATGCAATGAAGTGGGGGAACCGGCTGAGAGCGCGCACCACCATGTAGCGTGGCCGGATAATCAAAAAGTAAATGGCTAAGAGATGAGGATGATGTCAGCTGGGAAGCGAGAATCAGCCATGACAACAGTATTTTAAATCATGGAAATGAGGTAGTTACGGGAGGAGATGAGGGAGAATTAGTTGTTAGTAATATTGTTGGCGTAAACAATGCAGTAACTCTTGCAAATACTGCATTTCCGCTGGGTGCTAAAATAAATTTAAATCCTCTACATGGGCCTGAGGATGAGGAACTTGATGGGCTGATGTTAAATGACAGAAAGAGGAAGCGTAATGGGCCTGTTACAATGGTCACATAAGGAAAATTAATTGGAAGTAAACATACAGAGGAAATTTCACAAATGGAAGCTACTATTTCTGACAGGGATTTAGTAACATCCTCGACTCTTATATCGGCTAAGCTTGCAGGATAAGCTAGCTGTCAACAGTGAATCTCTTAAGTTGGAACTGTCGAGGATTGGGGAATCCTCGATCAGTTCGAGTGTTGGGAGACCTCATAAAGTCTCAAAAACCCGACTTGTTATTTCTTTCTGAAACGTTGGGAGATGATAATGTAATAGTTCATTTAACATCTAAATTTGGTTTTACTTCTCATTTTTCAATAGACAGATTGGGCAGAGGTGGGGGTCTTGCAGTAACATGGAGGAGAAGCTTAAACTGTAGAGTCATCGGCTCATCTCAGAACCATGTTGATATTCATATTTTGGAGGGTAATGCTCCTTCTTGGAGGTTAACCTATTTCTATGGCTTTCCAGAGAGAACAAGGGGCAGAGAGTCATGGGATTTTCTTTGACATCTTGCCTCCCAATCTCACATGCCTTGGTGTGTCTTCGGAAACTTCAACGATCTTGTGTATGTGTCAGACAAGAAAGGTAACCATCCTCATCCACAAAATCTTATGGACGGTTTTCGCAAAGTCATTGAAGGTAGTTCTCTTATTGAGCTGAACCTATCAGGAAGGAAGTTCACCTGGGAGAACAGTAAGGGGACGCAAAACTGGGTCCGAGAGAGACTTGACAAGGCCTTTGCAACAGAGAATTGGTGGTGTAATTTCCCCTTGTTTAAGCTTTCGGTAATTCATACGGTTGTTTCAGATCATGACCCTATCCTCATTGAACTTATGAATGTCTCCTTCTTTAAGAAGAAATTTCGCTTTAAATTTGAAAATACTTGGCTAAAGGAGCAGTCTTTTCTTGATGACGTATCTCAATTCTGGAAAAACTTGGCTCCTGCACATCTGTTACCAAAGCTAATTTATGTGTCTTCCTTCATGGCGAAATGGGGCAGGAATGTTTTTCATAAATTCAGAGAAAAAGTGAGAAAGTAGAAAGAAGTTATAGATATGTTGATAGATTGTGAAGATGAGGACAATGTCAATCCTTATTTTGAATAAAAAGATAAACTTCATCAGTTATTGTCTCATGAAGAAGCTTACTGGGAGCAGCGTGCAAAAGTATTCTAGCTTGAAGAGGGTGATTCTAATTCTCGGTTTTTCCATGCCAGTGCTTCGATTCGAAAGAAGGGAAACTATATTTCGTTGTTGAAAAATGATGAGGGAGTGAGTATTACAAAGCATGATGAGATGTGTAGTTTAATAAAAAACTATTTTAGCAAAGTGTTTGCAGGTCCCAGCAGTTCTTTGGTTCCACCATCGATTGAAGAGGTGAGTGTTATATCAGCCACTCAAAATAAGAATTAGTTGTTAAGCTGACTTATGAGGAATTTACTATGGCAGTAAATTAGATGCATCTAGATAAGGCTTCAGGACCGGATGGACTTAATCTGGCGTTCTTTCAGCATTTCTTGAAATTGCTTGGCAAAGAAGTGTTTGATTGCTGCAAAAATTGGCTGTATAGTTGCATTTTTCTAGCTGATATCAATGACACTAATCTGGTCCTTATACCAAAAAGGTGAATTTAGATAATGTCAAAGATCTAAGACCCATTGCATTATGTAATGTTCTATATAAAGTACTAGCAAAGGTATTGGCAAATAGGTTAAAACAAATTATTTCTATTACCATATCAGAAGAATAATCTGCATTCGTTCCAGGACACAATATCTCAGACAATGTGTTAGTGGCATTTGAACTAATTCATTATATGAGAAGAAAGCATAACGGACATGAATGAGAAGTTGCTTTGAATCTGGACATTATCAAGGCCTATGATAGAGTGTGCCGGTCTTATTTACAAGATAGAATGCATACAATGGGCTTCTCGGATAAGTGGATTACGTGGATGTTGTTATGTGTTATAACAATTCAATATTCTATCTCATTCAATGGTTCTTCTATCGGTCCAATTCAGCCAAGAGGAGGTCTTCGCCAAGGCGATCCCCTCTCACCTTATTTGTTCTTGCTGTGTGTCGAAGGTCCCTCACATGCGCTTAAAAATGCTTCTAATAATGGTGTTATTCAGGGGTGCAGAATCAACGCGACTGCCCCCCAAATAACTCACTTACTCTTCGCGGATGATAGTTTCCTCTTTTTTAAAGCTATTACAGAGGAAGCAACTGCAATAAAACAAATTCTATACTCTTATAAACTCTCCTCTGGGCAGGCAGTCAATTTTCAAAAATCTAGAATCTTTTTAGTTCGAATGTAAGGAGGGATAAACAAGATGAGTTACGAGATTTGTTGGGCGTTCAAAATGATATTAAGGATAGTAAATATTTAGGCCTCCCTGCTCTCATTGGCAGGTCTAAAAAATCTATATTCAACTTTCTGAAAGATAAGGCAGGGAAACGAATTCAGGGCTGGAGTACGAAATTACTGTCAAGAGCCGGTAAGGCGGTGCTTATAAAAAATGTAGCTCAAGCAATCCCATCATATTGTATGTCTTATTTTCTGATTCCAAAAATGTTGTCACGAGATAGAAAAAATGATGAATGCTTATTGGCTGGCTTGGGATAAAATGAGTATGACAAAGAAGAAGGAAGGCATGTAATTTCACAATTTACATGGCTTTAATCTTGCGTTAATCGGGAAGCATTATTGAAATTTTATCCATAATCCGAATTCGTTGGTATCATGAGTTTTTAAAGCTCAGAATTTTCCCGACTGTCACATGTTGAAAGCTGGAAGGAATGGTGGTTCTAGTTATATTTGGTCTGGCATTTGAGAATCCAAAGAATCTTTAAAAAGTGGTTTCGATGGGTATTGGGTGATGGTGAATCTATAGTATATGCAAAGATCCATAGGTAAGAGGTAAAGATGACTTCAGGGTAGAAAACATTCAATATGAAGATCAAATTGGAAATGCTAAAGTCAGTGAATTTATCTAAGGGACTAAGGAATGGGTTGAAGACAAAGTGAAAAGATCTTTCAGCAGCTGTGATGTGAATGTTATTCTTACAACTCGTATTCCGCATACTAGTATTAAAAACAGGTTGGCATGGATCCATGCTATAGATGGAAGGTACTCTGTGAAAATGGGTTATAATTTTTGGCATTGTCAGCATATTGGTGAGGCTGGGGTTCTTCGGTCATCTGGGTGGGGTAAGATATGAAAGTTGAGCATCCCTCATAAAATGAAAGTTTTTCTCTTAAGGTTTTGCATAAACAACATTCCTATCAGGAATTTACTAAGAAGCTAAGATATAATAACCACCATTGTATGTCTGATGTGTAATCGGGACATAGAACATTTGCTTCATATATTCTTTTACTGTGAATATGCTAAATAGTGCTAGAATTTTGTTGGTCTTTCTTTTGATATGTAGGAGGTGGATTCCACACCTGTGTGGCTATTAGAGAAGTTGAGTACGGAAATGCTTGGTAATATTATAAAGATTACTACTGTCTTGTAGAGCATTTGGATTGCGTTAAATAAACGTATCTGGGATAATGTGATAATAACTCCTGCTACTATGATATCTTTAAGCTCTAGTCAAGTGACAGAATGGCAAGAAGTAAGGAAAAGGAAATGTACAAGCTCAGAGCGAACAGAACAAAATAATACACCAGTTCCTGCAAAATGGGAACCTTGAGATTAATGTGGATGCATCTATCTACGAAGGAAAAAACTGTTATGATATTTTATGGCTGTGAGAGATCATACATGGGCTTTTATTAGAGGAAAGATGATAAAGTTTGAGGGGTATGTATCAGTTTTGGAAGCTGAATCAGTAGGTGTTTTGGAAGCAATTCTATGGGCAAGGGAGCTTCCTACACAGCCTATCACTATCGAGACGAATTCGTTACTATCAGGAAATGCTATCAACAGACCGAATTTAAACCAGATGGAGTTGGGGAATATCTTGGAGCTTCGTCGAGATTTCGTGGCTAGAAACAATTGTATGTCAGTAGTATTTGTTAGAAAGTAAGCTAACAAGGTGGCCCATAAAATGGCAAGACTAATTGTATGATTAATAGCTACAACATTATTATGTCTCCTCCAGAGTTCTTGTTGGATACGATTTTATATGATTATGCTACTTATTAATGAAATGGTATTTTTCCTAAAACAAAGAGTAATTCTGGAGATTCAAAATATGTTTCTAAAATATTTTCTCAAAATGATATGACAATAATGACGTAGTAGAATGAAAAGTTTTAATTCGTCAATTAGACAAGTTTTATTTCGGTTTGAAAAATGCTAGAGACCCTAAAAATTATCTCAAAATTTGTCTCAACTGTTGAGTTCTCATTCGTGTAATTAGTAACTTTCCGATAATAATATGAGATCTCGCATGCATACATATACGCCCACGAATTAAAACAAGCCATATGTCATGCCACGTCATTTGGAATAAATTTTGGGGTACGTAACAGTGCTCTTTGGGTTTTGACGGTCAACTAAAATTAGTCAAATGTTATTTGGAAACGCTTTTGGGAAATAATTTGAGAACTCTAACATTTCTCAAAAACTAATTCTTTTAGATTATATGGTGAAACTGTATCAAATAAATCCGAAGTATATATAGAAAATGTTATGTTATATTTTTGGTAAATGTAAGAATCTCTCAAATTTCTCGACTAATTGATTATTATTTAAATTAATCTCTAAATTAATTCTCCTCTTTTTGAAATTAGAATTTTTTAAAATTTAAAATTAATCTCCAAATATTTCGGCCTTCATGTGCAAAACATAGATCAATGGAGCAAATATTTCTTTTCTCTCCTTAGAAGAAGCACTTAAACATCCGACCATGTAGTACAGAGCAACAACTGTGAATCTGCAAAAAGGCTCCAACTATACTTTTAAATATCCCATATTTTTTAGAATAATTAAATAAATTAATAATAACAAAAAGGAATAAAATTTATTAAAAATTAAAATTAGATTAAAATAGTGAACTTTTAATGTGGGTCGGATTTAAATAACGAATTGTACTAAATTTAGAATTTAGGGTTTTAAAACTCTATATAGGAATTAAGATCTACTTTTATTTCATATTTTTTCGAGCCATCAAGACTAAATAATTATAAATTCCTCTCGATCCAAATCTTGATTCTTTGTCTTCCTCTTTGTTATTAAAATTCGTATGATTTTTCATACATAAATCAACTATCATGTAAAATTCGTAGTAAATTTATAGTAAGTTGCAATTCGTTAATTCTGGACTTGTTAAAAAAATATTTTCGTTCTTTACAACTTTCTTCTTTTAAGTTTTTCCAGAAAATATGTTTTAGATGTTCAAAACGGTCAAATACAAATCTAATCATAATTGAAATTTTGCAGAAATTCGATATTTTGAGATGCGATATTTTTGATTCGGTACTGAATATTAAAAACATATTCTAATATGGTGTGAATTCTTTATTTATGTAACTGAGCTAAGTAATTTTCCGTTAGTTTGTATTATGTAAGTAATATTCAGTTGTTATGTATTATCGTGTATCGTGTTCTGTGTTGTTAGATTTCTTGTCATCAACTATTTGTTTCAAACACCGCATATAGTACATTTATATGTGATGAATAAGAAAAAAAAGTTCATAAATTCTTAGTTAGTTGCGTATCGAATCATAAAATCTGGTCACTGAATAGTGTGACACATAGAACTAGTTTACGTACGTTCTGGAACACATCGATATCATAAAAAACTTCGGTTTCACTTGATAAGGGAAGTAAACTGGCCCCTTCAGACCATCAAATTATAGAAGCCGTGTCACTTCTATAGTGTGACCATAACTTAGAACAGTGGGATTAAAAATATGAATACCTTGTTAAGATTTAATTATTGATTAAAGATTTTGAATATGTCACTTGTAGAATATATTGTTATGAGTTAATTGTTTATGTGAATTTTTTTTGATAATTGTATCGAGTATATTTTATGAAATTATATGATGAACATTACGTGTTACATGTTAAATTGTGTTTTTGAAAAGATAAATATTATTTTGAGTTGTTTGGACGGTAGTTGCTTTGTGGGCTTCACATCGCTCCTTCTAATATTTTAGGTTTGGTGTATGGTGCATTTGAGAGGATCTTGTGAATGGATTAGTTTGACACTTGGCATTCAAGATATTTGTGTTAGGAATCTATGTAGTCTTGATGATAAACTCAACCTTAGAATCATAGAAATTTCACTTAATGTAACTGATCAATTGATATGATATTTATAAATATCAATTGATTAGGAAACCAATTTATCAGTTGAAGTGTCTATAGTAATTAACTGATAAAATGGAATGTAGCGTGGTTGTACTTAGTTTTTTCAATCGATAAGGCTATATCAATTGATAGTGTTTAACTCATCAATTGATACTGGAGTTGTTTGATAAAGGTCATCAATTGATGTATATCTTAGACTGTCTAATTATAAATGTTTGAAGGCAGGAAAAATATACAAGTGAAGGATAATCAATTGAAATTCAAGAATCAATGGATGAAGGATCAATTGATATCAAGCCAAGTCAAAGATTGAAGACCATCAACTAATAAGAAGAACCATCGATCGATAACATCTATCAATCATTAAGTCAATTGTTATTATCAATAGATAGATATCAAGATCAATTGAAGAAGAACAATAGTTAAAGGATACAAGGAAGAATCAATTGATATGCTTAACAGAAAATTACCAATTTATAGGGATAGAACAAAGGACAAAATCTCAGGAATTTTCAGATAATAATACAGCCATGAAAGACAGTCTATATTGACTGTGAAGACTCAAATTGAAGTTGTTTTATCTATATTGGAAGAACTTTCTCNAGCCATGAAAGACAGTCTACATTGACTGTGAAGACTCAAATTGAAGTTGTTTTTCCTATATTGGAAGAACTTTCTTCGAATGTTAAAAGACAGAAAGGAAAAATAATTTAGTAACATTCCTAGAATAAGTATTTTTATTTTACTCTATTCTTCAGATTGTAAATACTCTTGTAATATATAAACAAGAGTGGTAGCATTATTAGAATTATCTAAGTTAGAACATTTTCATAGAATCAATTGTTCAAGTTTTAAAGCACTTATAAGATCAGTTGATTCAATTCTAACTTTGTAAAAGCAGCTAGGTTTCTAACCTAGAATATTTGAGCAATAAATTCACTGGTGGATTAAACAACCCACCGGTAATTTTTATATATCATTGTTCAAAGTTTCAATTTCTTAATTATCAGTTTTAATATTACTTCTCAAACACTTAACCAAATACAAATCTAAAAATACACAAAAGGTTTATATTTATATTCAACCCCCTTTCTACAAATACTTTTTCATTGTTTGAGGGACAAATAACAATTGGTATCAGAGCGTAGGCTTTCAAAACACAGAAAGTTTTATATCACAAACAAGACAACATGAACCAAAAGAATTCAGGTGTGAAAATTCCAGTGTTGGAAAAAGAAGATTACTTTCCCTGGAAAGTAAAAATTCACATGCATCTACTTTCACTTGACCCCTCTTATGTCAACTACATAGAAAAAGAACCTCATGTTCCCATGAAGCTGGTCACATGTGTAAACCCTGATGGTACTCATGCCTTTGACAAACATGTTCCAAAACTCATCATTGAGTTCACAAAAGAGGATGAAAAAGAAGTGCTAAAGGATAAAAAGGCCATGAATATTCTATTCAATGGTCTAGACAAAGATATGTTTGATAATGTAATCAACTGCACAGAAGTTAAGGAAGTATGAGATACTCTTCAAATTCTATGTCAAGGAACTGAACAAGTCAGGAAAAATAAGATGCAACTCTTGATTAAAAAATATGAAGCCTTTCATTTCAAGATTGGTGAGTCCATCAATGATACCTATAGTAGATTCCAAAAGCTTCTGAATGGACTAAAACTATGTGGTAGGGTCTATGCAACTGATGATACAAACTTGAAATTATTTAGATCTCTTCCAAAATAATGAAAGGCAGTGATTGTCTCCATTAGACAATATCAGGACTTCAAGGACTATACGCTTGAGAAAATTTATGGTATTCTCAAGACATATGAGTTGAAAAAACACTGGATGAAGAGATTGAGAAGAATCAAAGAAATGACAAGATTGTGGCTTTGATGGTCAAAGGAAATGAGGACAAGAAGGTTAATGGTGAAAGTGGCTGTATAGAAGTATTGGCGTGGTGTCTAATGATGCTTTTATTCAATCATCCAAAGGTAAAGGAAAGACCAAAGGTGATGAGAGTGAAACATGCTCTCAAGATGACTTGAATGAAATTGATGAACATCTTGCATTTCTGTCAATGATGTTTTCAAAGTTGAAATTCAAGAGAAATCCAGATGCTCAAAGGCCTGGATCCCAGTTTAGAAGTGACAACCAAAACAAAAATTTGGTTGATAGATCAAAATTCAAAGGCTATAATTGTGGATTGGTTGGTTATTTCTCCAATGAATGTAGAAAGCCCCAAGAAAAGAAGGCAAAGTCATATGATGTCTTTGACTACAAAAGGAAATACTTTGACCTTCTCAAACAAAAAGAAAAAGCTTTTATAACTGGAAAAAAGATTGGGCTGTTGAGGACAGTGATTCTGGTGAAGAGTTCATCAATCTAGCTTTAATGGCCAACTATGAGGAAGAAGAAACTAGTTCAGCATCAAATCAGGTACTAGCTACAAACTTTTCTGAACTCTCAAAGGATGAATACAATAACACTATAAATTAAATGTCAAATGAACTGTATAATTTATATGTCACTCTTAAATCTCTAAATAAAGAAAACTCTAAGTTAAAGAACACCATTGATGCTTTGGCTGAGAGAAATGATTTTCTTGAAAATGAGGTAGTTTGTTTGGATAGATTTAAACAGGAAAGTAAATATGCTAGGAACGAACTAATGAACAGTTTGAAAAGAGAAGAATTATTGAAGGAACAATTAGCTGATGAAATTAAGACAATCAACAAATGTAATAGGTATGCTAAAATTGCAAAATAGATTATTGATGTTCAACGAATGTATACTTCATGAGAGTCTCTCAAGTCTGTAAACAAGTCATTGGTTAATGCTTCAATGGATAAAGATCAATCGACTGTTAATCCTATATCAACTGATGAGGATTATCAATTGATTGATGCTAAGTCAACTAATAAGCATCCATTGACAGGTAAACAATCAATTATTAACAAGAAAAATAAACTTAGCACACCCAATAATTTTGTGAAAGAAAGTGACTCCACAGAACAAGTTCATGATAGAGTTGAAAAGATAAATATAGGTATCTTATCTAAGAAACAATTAGAGGACAAACTAGAAAAAATAACACATGTTAAAATCTTTTAACCTAAGTCTGAGAAAAAGAAGGAAAATAGGAATGGTAAGGTATGTATAAACAAGCACAATAATTATATCCCTGACTTGTATGCACCTAGAAAGGTTTGTGTAAAGTATGGTAGTGTAAATCATTTATCTATGCACTGCAAGAAATAAAAGAATTCCATACTTATAAATGATTCCACTACACATACCATGACTGAAAATGTCATGCCTGCCAATCCTAGGCTCATGAATTCCATGACCTCTAATTTGGTTGCACCAAATGTTCAAATGCCATATGCACAAATGCCATATATACATGTATAATCCATTCTTCGCATATACTAATATGAACATGCCTGGATTGCCATGAAATATGCATGTAACTACTAACAACCATGCTAATCAAACTATTAAGTCTGAAAATGTGCATGACATTTTTTCCATGAGTTCTAATGTGTTTGTGCCTCAAAAATTAACTCTCAAAGTTAAAGTGGACTTAAAACCACCAAAACTAAAGGAAACAAAGTTGGCAACCAAGGCACGGACTGCAACTAATAAAAGAGGACCCAAGACAACTTGGGTACAAAAAGTAACTTGATTGTTTTAATTGTGTGCATGGAAAAAGAAGAAGAAATCTCTGGTATCTAGAGAGTGGATATTCTAGACATATGACTGGAGATATATCCCTACTCACAAAGTTTGTGGAGAAACCTGGCCCAGGAGTTACCTTTGGAGATACAGCAAATGATATACTTTAAGATATGGCTCAATTGCAAGTGACAGTATTATCATTGAACCTGTAACACTAGTTGATGGATTGAAGCATAATTTGCTAAGCATTAATCAACTGTGTGATAATGGAAAACCAGAGTGATAGCATTGTTAGAATTATCTGAGTTAGAATATTTTCATAGATTCAAATGTTCAAGCTTCAACACACTTGTAAGATCAGTTGATTCAATTCTAACTTTGTAAAAGCAGCTAGATTTCTAACCTAGAATATTTGAGCAATCAATTCACTGGTGGATTAAACAACCCACCAGTAATTTTTATATATCCTTGTTGAAAGTTTCAATTTCTTAATTATCAGTTTTAATATTACTTCTTAAATACTTAGCCAAATATAAATATAAAAATACATGAAAAGATTTGTATTTGTATTCAACTCCCCTTCTACAAATATTTTGTCATTATTTGAGGGACAAATAACAATTGTATTTTAGAATTTAGTTTGTGGTGGATTGTTCAGAATTGTTTTTGAGATTTTGAGTCAAGATATATAGAATTTTGTCACGTTTTCACTTGTTTGTCATTATTATTTGGTTTCAAATTTTATAATATAACAATCTTGTTATTCCCTAGAACAATGTCAATATTTGTAGAAGGATGAGTTGAATACAAATATAACAACTTTTAAGATTTGTATATTTTCTTTATGAGTTTGAGAAGATTTAATTATGAACAATTGTTAGGGATTGTGGTGCAGCCTACTAAAATTACTTAATTTTTAATTTATAAGAAACTAAGTAAAATGTACTGTCATATGAATATTAACAGTCACTTGTAACAGTATATTTAACAGAGTTCAAATAGGTGACAGTAAGTCTAATAGTTATTGTCTTGTAAAACTGTAATAACATGATCCATGAAGTAGAAGTTCATAAAGTGTTTAGGCACAACATGGACTAAGACTTTGACAGTAACATTCTACAACTGAAGCCTACGATAGCATATTCAAGTGACAACACAATTAGGATAGAAGACAACAACTATTCCAGTGACAGTAAACTTGGCAGAGAATGAAGATTCACAGACAACAAGTTTAGCGGGGATAGTTGACAGCAGCTTTGGAGACAACATGTTTCATGGACTATCAAGCTTGACAGCAAAGTATGCGGAGCCGAAGATACTGTCACCAAAGGGAAGCTAAAGGTTGACAATAAAATTTTAGTGAAGTTGATAGTCTGTTTCATGTAGTAGACTATATAGTGAAAATAAAAGAAATGATTTTGACATTACTATCTAGTCTGTCAAGTATACTACTGCAACTTGGGAGAAGACAAGCGAAAAAGATAAAGCGTGCTCAAGGAGTCAAGGATATGTGTACATCTCAGAACAACTTTATCTACAAATGAAATGAAGACAAGATTGAAAAAGAAAAGCAAAGTTTCTATTTCAAGCTTTATTCTAGGACAAAGGAAAAGTGCACATGTAAATGGGACACGTGTTTCAGTATAAATACACATATCTCACAAGCATTTTTTTATGCAACTAAGCTAGGTTTTCTTTCAAGCAAGAAATATTAGCAAATCCTTTGTTCTTGTTTCTTTGTAGCTGGAATTATTTTCCAATCAGTTGTAGCAAACAAAAATTAATAAAATTATTTTTTGAAGTTAAAACACATGTCTTCATATGCTTGCTTAAGTTTGTTTGCATTTCATACTTACTAGTATTACTGTCTTGTTTGTTATTACAAAAGAAAAGTAATTATTTTGTAAGTTGCATTCAACCCCCCTTCTGCAACACTCATATTGTTTAACAACAATAATAACTGAAATAAATATTTGAACAAAGATAAAATATTTAAAAATTACTGATGGATTGGTCTTTCCATCAGTGTATATTTTTTCTCAAATAACCTAGGTTAATAAAACCTATATACGTTTCCAAAGTTAGAAATAAAATCAATTGTTCTTACAAAGTGCTCTAAGGCTGAACAGTTGATTCAAAAATGTTATCTTACTCTATTGGATATATTTCTGACAATGCTACCACTCTTATTTATATAACACATGAGTGTTTACAATCTCGAGAATAGTAAAACAAAACTAACTATTCTAGGAATGTTATTAAACTATCCTTTCTATTTGTTTATTTCTATTTTGAGAAATATCTTCATCCCATTAAGGACAACTTCAATCTGAGTCTTCATAGTCAATCTAGACTATCTTCCATAGGTATACTTTAGTCTGAAGATTCCTGATATTTTGTCTTGTTGTGCAGTTATTATCAATTGATAATTTTCTGTTAAGCATATCAATTGACTCTTCCTTGTATCCATCAACTGATATTCTTCTTCGATTAATCTTGATATCCATCGATTGATAATAGATGTTCACTTATCGATTGATAGATTTTATCAATCGATGGCTCTTCATATCAGTTGATGGTCTTCAATCTTTGACTTGACTTTGTATCAATTGATCTTCTATCTGTTGATGCCTCCATATCAATTGATCATCCTTCACTTGTATAATTTTTTTTATCTTCAAATAATTATAATTGGACAGTCTAAGTTACACATCAATTGATGACCAATATCAATCGACTCTAGTATCAATTGATGAGAAAATTATCAATCGACTAAAGCCATATCAATTGAAATAGACTAAGTACACCTATGCTACCATCCATATTATTAGTTGATTCACATAAACTTGTCAACTGATAAATGATTTCCTGATCAATCTATATTTATAATTTTTATATCAATTGATCAGTTACAATTAAAATAAAATTGTATGATTCTAAGATATAATGTTATCATCAATGCTACATTGATTCCTAACAAATCCCAAAAAAATGGGTTGTATTACCCCACCTACCTGAATCTCAATATAAAGACTAGAACTCGAAGTCAAGAAAGAAGACCTCGATATGCAGGTAACCTTAACAAGTCATTAGACCCACTTACTCCCAATGGCTTCCAGAATAAAACCTTAACAAGAGACTTACTCGATAAAGTTCTATATAGTTAACACTCCTTCTTTGTACAATATAATCCTCAAGAGGTGTCGTATTTTAAGATAAAATTTCTGAAAGCATTGGGGTCAGAGAAATAAGAAAAAATACCACATCCATCGAAAAGTGCTACAGTAATATTTTGTCCACAACAGAAATGGATGCGAGTAATCAAAGAAAGGAATTCATCTAGACAAGGAAGAAATAAAGGTTGAAAATGTACTAGGAGAAATCTTTCCGAAAAAGGAAAAGAGAGGTAAAAATATTGAGCCCTATTTTATCACATGACTAACCATCCCAACCGATTTTATCCTCTAAGAAAATATAGAAAAGTCAAAAAAGGAAAACATGTTGATAGCTGTTGAAATAGATGAACTCAAATTGAACATTTGAAATCTTACTTGAAAGACAGAGACCAGAGTTGATCTAGGAAAAAAATTAATGAACAAGCGCATCTCCCTCCTATAGGATTATGTAGACTACTTTGTTTAGGGGCCAAAGATATACCTAGAATTAGAGAGTCACTAATGGTCCATTAACTAAATGTTAAACTGGTCCACAAGCCCGTAAAAATGGAAAAGGCAACATAATATATCCGAATCGAATTGCCAATATGGTACTATCTTGTCAAGAAATCGAATAGAATGTGACAAATGTGTGTAGACTATACTGACATGAATGCAGCTTTCTCCAAAGATCCTTAGAGCACCTGCAATGCTGCCCATCTCATTGTCTTGGGACTTTCAAAAGGACTTGGCCAACGAGCTTTTTCATTATATGCATTGTATGAGATAAATAAAAAGTGGTCATGCCCACGGTGATGAGCAATGCCCAGTTCTGCATATGTCATTTCTTTTAAATATTTTATTTAAACCATGCGTCCTTGCCGGTACATATTTTATTTTAATAATATTTTACAAAAATTTAATTATTTTAATTTCAATTATTAAAATTTATGTATTATTAAATTAAATTAAAATTGAATTATAAAATATCATTTTATTATAAATATAATATAATAAAAATAAAATGAGTCTTATAAAATGTGGGAAGTGGGCTTTGCATTGTATGAGATTGGCCACTTTTTTCATTTATTCACTTTAAGATGATTTGGCATATAGTGGGGTCCAAAAAAAAGAGAAAAGTGGGTTATAGCATTGTAGTTGCTCTTATTTCCTAGAACTGACCAACTGATATATGCCATCATCGACCATCATCTTCCAAAATTTATGGATATCAGTTTACAACCAAATTAAAACGGCTTCGGAGTTCAAAGAAAACACTTCCTTCATTGCCCACCGTATTATATCTGCGTACAAAGTTTAGGAGAAACTAGAATCATATATCGATGACGTGATTGTAAACTCTAAACAAGACCCAAGACACATCCAAAACTTAGAAAAATGTCTTTAAAAAAATTATAAATTAGAATATGAAGTTGAATCCATAGAAATGCACCTTCGGAATGGGAGCAAGTAGATTTTAAGAATTCATCATCATCCACTAGGAAAAAGAGGAAAAACTAGAAAATATGGAAGCCATCCAAGATATGAAATCACCTAAAACTTGAAAGAAACTACAAAGATTGGTTAGAGGCTAGCGACACTTCGATGATTTGTCTCTAAACTCGTTGAATGATACCTTTAATTTTTTTGAGATAATTAAAGGAGCCAAACATGTTAAACGAGTCATCAGTCAAATGACTTCCAAACTTTATTTGACTCTATTAAGAAAACAATTTATGATCCCCATTATCTCGAAATTAGAAATTGAAGAAGCCCGCTCATTTTATCTATCAATTGGACTTTGGATAGTGTCCAAAGTCGTTATTCGGGAGAACAGAGGTCAGCAAAACCTTATCCACTATATGAGTCAACTGCAAAAAGAATACATAAACTTGTTACCCAAATGCATAAACATTCACCCCCACCAGCCTTGATTATAGTAAGTCGCAATTTGCAACACTACTTCCAAAGTCAAGAAGGAAATAAATATGGTAACATACCAACCCCTCAGCAAAATCCTTCATTGATCACATTATGATTCAATTTCGACCATATTATTTGACCACATTTGGTAAGTTGGAAAGTTTCTCTCTTATTTAACAACTTTTGATGATACTTTAAATCTTTTATAATATGATTCAGTTTCGACAACATTTTGGTACTTTTGGTAAGTTAGTAAAATTGAAGTCCAATTTGATAATTTTTGTTACACTCTAAAATGATCACATTACCAAATGTTATATATATATATGTAACATATATATCAATCAATTTTGAAAACATTTAGGCACCATCGTTAAAATGGTAAAATTTAACTCCAATTTGATCACTTTGGGTCATACTCTAATCTTGCGTAATATGAGTCATTTTCAACCACATTTAGGCACTCCTGAAGAGTTGATAAAATTTAACTCCAATTTGACAACTTCTGATCATACTATAAATCTAGCATAATATAAGTCAGTTTTATACATATTTGGACACCATTAGTAAATTGATAATATTTAACTCTAATTTGACTACTTTTGGTCATATTCTAAATCTTGCATAATATGACTCAGGTTCAACCACAGTTAATCACTTTTGGTAAGTTGATAAAATTGAACTCCAATTTTACAATTTTCAGCAACAATCTAAAATTTACATAATATGAATTGTTTTTGAACATATTTGGGCACCTTTTGTAAGTTGGTAAAAATTTAATTCAAATTTGACCACTTTTGATTACACTCTAAATCTTACAAAATATGAGTTAGTTTTGACCTCATTTGTACACTCTCCCGTAAGTTGATAAAATTTAACACCAATTTGACAACTTTTGGTTATATTCAAAATTTTAAATAATCTGAATCATTTTTTACCATATTTGAACACCTTCGAAAGCTGGTAAATTTTACTGTTAACACAATAAATTCTGATTTCTAGAACTCAAGTTATGATCCAAATAGTGATATGTTCGCAAAATGTCCATTAAATCCGATTTTTCTTCTAAATAAACCTAAATTAAGCTCAGTTCCTTCCAACTTTAAGAATATATAATTCTTGTTATAAAACATTAAAATCTAATTAATAAATATCTAATTATGTACAAAGTACTATAAATATAAAAATAAAATTTTATAAAATATTTATAAATATATACTCCATCATTTACCTCCTATTTTACAACTTTTGGTCAAAATAACCTGTTATTCTATATAAAAAAAACTACCCATATAAATATAAAAACTAATAGTAAGGAAATAAAAGTATTAATATTATAATAATTTATATCATGCAAGTAACATCTATATTATATATTTTAATTTAAATATGTTGAAATATAAATTTTATTATAAAATATATGCAAACAAAAGTATTCAAAGTTATATAATGGATATGTAATTTCTAATTTATACAATTTCTACTAAATAGATTTGAAGGTCTCCAAATCCAATTAAAAAGTAATTATAAAGTTTGTTAGTTAAATATTTGATCTACAGGTATTAAAAATGTTAATTTCATATTTTAATATTAATTAAAAAATTAATTTAATTGAATATATATAGGATTATCCGTGATTCGAATAAATAAATATTAATTAAGTTTTAAAATATCTGATAATATGATCCTATCTCAAAATAAAAATGAATTCGAATATAAATATTAAATATAGGATGATCCGGTCATCCTATCCACAACTGGAGTTATTTAAATGCTTCCTCCTTCTCAAAAAATAATAATTTTTTGTCTCATTTTCATTTTTCAAAATCAAATTTATTTAACTTTGATTAATAATTTAAAAATATTTATTTATAATTTTACAAATTTAGAAATTGGTTCATAAAATAACTTGGGCTTGCTGCCGGTATTTACTATGTAGAAGATTTTAAAAGTAATTTTTATTTATTAGGTAAAGAAATTTTTACCGCAGTTCCCATTTAGCAGAACCATAAGGCCGTTTGGTGGGGGTAAGGAAGAAAAGGAAAAGTAACGTTCATTCTTTTGTTAAAACAATAATTCCCTTTAAACTTTTTAAGTTTTAGGTTTATCCAAAATTCCTCTGCTCTCATTCACCCTCTCCCCCGAAATATTTTTTTCCCTTTCTTTTATCTCTTTTTCTTATACATCCACAAACTTACATCTTTTATATAATTATATTTTATATTAATCCCAAAGATAATAATATGTATAAAATAATTTATTAAAAAATAATTATTTATTTCATTTCGAGATCAAAACTAAACAAAAAAATAATTCAAATCAATTCTTTCCCTTTCTTTTTAAACACCTTTCTCGATATAACCCAAACGCCCACCACCAGATGATGAAACAAACAAACACATCAAAAAAGCATCACCATAAAACAAACACACACATCATGAAACGAACACACACATCATAAAGAGGCATTGTGCACGGCGACAGTTGGGTGTTGACTATTAATAGAGATTTTACCGCCTCAGTTAGATTTCTGTTACTTTTATTCCTTGACTCGATATTTACTTCCATAAATTTATATAACTACCTTATTATTATGCTAAGTAGTTATAAATCGTACAGATTCATTTTAATTATTTATATATTTTTCTTACATATTTATTAATTCGACTCTAATATCAAGATTTAACTTATTTTTTGACAAAATGTCCAAATCAGTTTAACTTTTATATTTGTGATTTCAGATTTGTGAAGATTGAAATCTCAATCTTTAAAAAATGAAATTTTTTTTATCATGACTCAAAACCTCATTATTTTTATTATATGAATTATATATATGTGATATAATTACAATGATTAATAAATAAATTTTAAACTAGTATATATCTAGTGCAAGGCATAGATCAACATTTTTGATATAGGAACTAAATATGTTCGATGGCAAATACAGTGATTAACATTTTGTGAATCTATTTCTAGATTTTTATATATTTTCTGGGGTTGAGTTATATATAGCCACTATTTAATATTCGTAGAATAAAAATATAATATTTTATATCTCAAGTGATGCATAGATTATAATTTTTTAATATTTTACTTGTATAATTTAAATTTATTTTTTAACAATAATTTAAAGGTTATGTATATAAATATTTAAAAGAAATAATATTTATAAATTTTATTTATAAAAATATTTTAATTATGAAATTAATATTTAAAAATGAGTAACCCACCGCACACGCTCACATCAGGAGACATATATACATGCATGCATGGATGCCAGCTCGTATATGTATTATTATCCTATCCCACGACTCATATATAATTTGCATCAACTGTGCAAGCTATTTAGAATATTTAGCAAACGAAATAAACACACCTGTCTAAGCTAGCATGATGAAGCTCACCTCTTGCTGTTTCTTCTTCACTCTGTTTCTTTTTCACAGGTTTATCATGATCTCTTCATTTTCATTCTTGAATCTTGTACTGATGTTATAAATGAGTATATGTTCTAATAAATTTCGGGGTGAGCGAGAGTTGAACCCAGAACTGTAATGCTAGAGGATAAACACTTACCATTTGAGCTATCGAGTCGCACTCTCTTTAATTTAGCTTGATTTGCTAGTTTAAAAAAAATTGTACTGATGACACTAGAGCAATGTTATTTGTTTTAAGCTTGATTATATATGTTGTGTATTCTTGACAGATTCTCGAATTCTCAAATTGTGAAAGGATCAGACCATGCTCTTACACCTCCAAGGGGATGGAATTCATATGATTCATTCTGCTGGACTGTATCTGAAGGCGAGTTCCTTGAAAATGCTGCACTTGTTGCTAAGCTATTGCGTCCTTCTGGATACGAGGTTTTTGATTATTACTCTTACCTGTACTCTTAAATTCTACAGAAGCTTCATTCTTCTTAATGATTAGATTACGTAATTATCAGTTTTTAATGCGGAATTTTGATGTTTTTGTAGTATGTTGTGGTGGATTACCTTTGGTATAGGAGGCTTGTTGATGGAGCCTCGGTTGATTCTCTTGGTTTCGATGTAATTGATGAATGGGGGAGAATGATTCCTGATCCGCGAAGATGGCCATCGTCTAGAGGTGCCAAGGGGTTTACTCAAGTGGCCAAGATAGTTCATCGTATGGGATTGAAATTTGGGATTCATATAATGAGAGGTATTAGTACACAGGCCGTTAATGCAAACACCCCTATCTTAGACATTACCACGGTATTGCTCTGTTCTAACTCCATTGTCACTTATTGTCAGTATTAAAGATTCATTTCAGTTTGTATAATGTTTGTTGGGTTTTGGTCCAGAACAAGCGATGGTTGACAAATCATCTATCTGCGTTTTTTTCCGCGGATAGTAAAAAATCCTAGCTAGCTCTCCAGAAGCGCGGATATATGACGTGACCCCATAAAAATTTTCAGTGTTTATGTTATCCGCGAAAAATTATAACGGATAGATGGTTATGCCAAGCAATTGTCATCAGGACCCATGTTGTTATAGAGACCTGAAGGATGACTTTAATCACATCTCGATATTAAGATTTGTAATTACGAGGTATTTGAAACCTAAATTAATTAAGTTCTTAATTCTGCAATATTAGGGGAAAGCTTATGAAGAATCAGGTAGGAAGTGGTATGCGAGAGATATTGGCATGAAAGAGAAGGCTTGTAAATGGATGAAAAACGGCTTCATAAGCGTTGACACCAAATTAGGAGCTGGAAGAGCATTCTTAAGGTCACTTTATCAACAGTATGCTGACTGGGGTGTTGATTATGGTAAATTTGTCAATTGTGAAATCAAGTTTTTTAGCCGTTCCACTATTTGACTAGGCCTCTTTACTAAGATGCTCCTGGTTTAACATTGCTATTTAGGCTATGCTTTTGTTCCTATGTTTTCCTAGCATATGAAAAGGGCATTGTTTTTTTTATCTATAACCCCTCCTTGTTTTCCTGTCATAGTATATACTTGATTAGCTGCAGATTATGCATTCTTCGTTCAACTTGTCAAGTGGATTTTTCCTACATTTTAGCTGATGATATTTCCATTTCTTTTTTCTAGTTAAGCATGACTGTGTATTTGGCGATGACTTCGAACCTGGTGAAATAAATGTTGCTTCAGAGGTACACAGATTTTCTGTTGCAACTCTAGCGACATTCTCTAAAAAAAACATGTACTGGGGTCTGATATGTTCGTCAGGAAAGGCTATTGATAAACCAATTAAATTTTTTCCTGTGCAGTTCTGGCGGGAACTTAACCGCTCAGTCATATATTCCTTATCTCCGGGAAGTGGTGTCACACCAACCATGGCCAAGGAGGTGAATGGGCTGGTTAACATGTACAGGATAACAGGAGATGACTTGGGACACATGGGACGATGTTGCATCTCATTTTGACATTTCAAGGTGAGTTAAGTACTCTTTGCTTCAATGTGATATGAATTTGCAACTTAACAATTGTTCCGAATATTGTTATGGCATTTGTACCCAGTACGCTTCAGCTACGTCTATATATTAGCAAGTCAGTTCTTGCTACGCTAACTGTCCATCTGTCCATTTTGTGTATAACATTCATAAGATGGTGATTCTCTGTATCATATTTTTTTACCGGTGTCAGAGACCTCTCAGCTGCGCATATGTCAGGAGCCAAGGGCTTGTTGGGTAAATCATGGCCCGACTTGGATATGCTACCATTTGGAATGCTTACGGATCCAGGTAAAAACGTCAGATAGAATCTTAATTATGAGATTTACTAAGAATAATAGTATAAATTATTATTGTCCAAAGCTCAGTACCTAGTTATTCAATTAACTCAACTATAAAATAGAATTCATTTAGTACATGATAAACTACAGTAACTGCATCCCTAATGCATTCCTCTCGCAGGGAGGTTATGATGTACACCGACCTTACCTCTACTCCTAGGAACTCTCGTAGTTTATATATGTGATGTAACCCATAGGAGGTTAAAATGCAGACAGGAACTGCAATGGAACACCTCGTCCTCAATGGCTGGATTGATGCTCTTGTTAGTATGTAATAAACTGGCATATATAACATACAAAAAATATAAGTTTCGATGCATCTGCATAGCTAGAGGTTGTTGACTACAATAAGATCATGATTCATACTTGGGCGTTTTAGGTTACAATCATGAATTCAATTATATTGTTCTCAAATATATGTAATGAATCTATGACGTTGCTCAATACATCCTAGAACTTGCACTACAGTAAACAGAGACTTATCTTAAACTTAAAATAATAACATAAGCTTCCTGACTTCTTGCATTACAGGTGTAAACCAAGGTCCACACAGAAAATGTAGCCTCTCCCTCAATGAGCAAATAAGTCAGGTATTTGGGTATAATACTAATTAGTCTCTCTAAATTATTATTACATTTAAGTAATTAGTAGTTAAGTGGTTATTCTTGTTTCTTTTGACAGATGACTTTGTGGTCTATGGCCAGATCTCCTCTAATGTTTGGAGGGGATATGAGAAATCTTGATAGAACTACATTTAATATCATTGCACATCCTGTCCTAATGTATATAAATTCATTTAGCACAAACAACAGACAGGTATGTATACTCGTCCTTCTCCTTTCTGTAGAGAAAAAAACACATACAAAGCTTTTCCTTCAGTAATGTGTATACAGTTTCCGCATATTGTTAGTTCGTCGATTTCCCAAATCAAACATAAAGGACTGACCTCTCAAACAAGAACTTTGAAAGATACGGGCATATCTAAATCATTTGGTTTGCGTCTGACAAGCTGCAAAGATGCTGCTGCAAAAGGTTGGTCTTCCAAATATGTTGACAATGCGCCAGAACAAATCTGCTGGACAGGGAACTCTGGAGGAAATCACCCGGCACCTTTTTGCCTAAACAAAAAAGAACTTCTCTCTTCATCGTAATAATATTATGATTGTTCGTATTGTCAACATTCTTTGGCCATTGCCAAATTAAGGTTTATGATGCACATTGGTTATTGATGCAGAGGTGATATGGTGTATAAGCAGAAATATCAGCGCACTTTTCATCTATTTGCTAAAGATGCAACGGGCTTCTGCTTGAGTGCAACTCAAAATCGGAAGCTTACTTCAAAGGAGACAGCACGAGTCTCACTTTCACCTTGCAAAAGGCATACAAACCAGGTATAAGGTTTATTACTAGGAGGCTGTACATGTGCTTTGCAACGTCAAGCTCTCTAGGTTGTAAGAATATGTCTTTGTCTAATTTTACTACAGAGAAGTGCATATGTTATATTATAACACACCTAGTTGTCTTATATTAACAGCTGTGGGGATTTAGCCATAATGGAACTCTAATGAGCAGTTATTCAGGTTTATGTGCTTCAACATACGGAATTGAAGGTAATACTCAGAAATACACCATATAGTAGCATAATATTTTGTGAGGTTATACTTCTAAAAATGTACGTACCTGCTCTTTTTTTGTAGACAATGTGATTCCTGCAGGAACTCGATCTTGGATTGCTACAGGAAGGAGAGGTTTGAACATTCGAAATATCAGCTTCCTACATTTAATTAAGAAAAAATTACCAAAGTTTAATAAGGTACATTCCCTCATTAGAGAGAGTTTAACAAGCTACACAGAAATAATTTAACTAGGGATCTTCGAAAAGATTGTCATGTAATTGACAATGCTTGGCACTTTCAATACCCTTTCAATTCACATTCCAAAATCATTGAAGAATGTAATTTGTTTTTGTCGATTATTGTTGCTTGATGCATATTATTGACATGTCAGAGCTAATACAATCTAATAAGAACCATATCTTTTTTCTATTCAGGAGAAATCTTTCTTGCTTTCTTCAACTTAGGGAGCGACAAAACAGTTATATCTGTAAAGATATCTGACCTGTCCAAGGGACTTCCATTCCGAAAATCAAAGTATTACGCATGTGTTGGCATTGAGATATGGAGCGGTAAAAGATACGGGTTTATAAAAGATTCATTATCAATACCGGTAGAAATGCATGGCTGTGCACTATTTATCTTGCACTGCTTCTGAACCTGCACAATCCTATTATGGCTTCACAAAGAGTTTGAATATGTCGGATCTAGTCCAAATCAAATCAGATATGTATATATGAGGTGTTTTCAGTGAATCAAATACGTTGAATAAAATAACTAATTTGATTTCATGTTTTTTCGAATTGTGTTATATATGTTACAAGACCATGCTAGAGACTTTTTCTGTATTTATATGTTAGTTTGATGTGATAACATAACACACGAGTGAAAACTGTAGTACCATTTACTAAAGATCTGGTCAAATATTCATAACCATTTACATAAGCAAAATGGATTAAAAGACTGTAATGCAAAGAAATATAATAAAAGCTTTGATACAAGACTCACTTAAATCACCTAAAATGGTGGCTCTAGTGAATCCTCCCAAACCTCAGCAGTCCCATTTCATTCCCATCTTCTTCCATTGATAACCAAATTTATTTTCTATGTGCAACGGCCCCACTCTGTTAGAGTTGGATCTTCCCGTTCCTGTAAAGAACCACACAGACAACTATGTCAAAGTTGCCTGAAGATATAGCATCCTAGCAAGGTCATGCAAATTGCAACATGTAGAAATTTGACAAACAAGATGTTTACCATACCTGATGAATTAGAAATGGATCGCGACTTTCAAAGTCATGCCAAACTCGGGCAGGTTCCACCACAATTTTGGCAAGTTTTAACTTGTGTTCTAATGCACCTCGATAATTTGAGCTCAAATGATATCTGCACATGTGGAGGTAAATGCAGCAGTTGATTAGAGCAAAGATTACATACTTAAACAGAAATTCTAAGTCCAGTTTACGAAGCTAGATACTTGAACAACATATAAAGTATACAGAATACGGCTGACCAATAAACTTCTGTACATGAAAATCAAAGCTTCATTATTGATATTTCACCCATACGCGAACAAATTTATAAACATCACATCCTGCTATATGTATATAATTGAGTATATGAAAGATAATTGTAGTCTAGTGCAGACGGAAAATAAATCAATTAAGTAATTATATTAGTTTCATAGTATTCTTATTAGCAACGTATTAACCATTTAAATTATGAAATGAGATTGAGGTAGCCTTGAAGTATTATAACCAAATTTCATAAGCCTTGAAGTATTTTTCTTGCCAGTCTTGCAGGATCTTGAATCCAGCAGCTATTATTCAAGGTTTCTTTTAGAAACGTAGCACTGGTCATGTGATTAATAATTTATCTCTTCTGCTATTTGGTGAATTTATTTTTCTTGCTTATTGATTTGTTTGTTTGTCCATCGGTGATCAAGATTAGGGGCTTCTTGTTTTGGTAACTCTATGAATTCGTCTTGCAGGAGATACAACTGGAGATAAAACAAATGGCTGCTGTCATTGCCACAATTTTAACAATGTTCGGCATCCCCCATCTGGAAAATTCGTACGTGGAGGTGATTCATTATTCAAACCAGAAGACGGATTCGAGTAAAAGGGTCCCTTGGCTAAGAAGAGACACAGCTCAAACTTGTTCACAACTTGCTGAGTTTCAGCACTTAAATTCCTAGTGATATTGTAGTTAGAACTCTTATGGCAGACTCTCAAATGTTGCTATGGGTCCTAAGTAGAACCTTTATCTGCTCTTAATGTGAATTTTGGTTGTTAATTACCTTATCTATAGTTTGTATTTGAAGTGGCATATGTGTGGACAATGAACTATTCGGTGCTTATTTTCAGGTTATGTTTGTTTGTTATTACTTTGAAATGCACATGAATTGCAGGTAGTAGGCCTTATTTTATTTGATATTTCCAGCAAATTTTGGTTGTGTTTTTTTTCCTGGCAGCATTTTAACTATAAAAAAGTACAGTTTATTAACTTAATCTTGTTGTAATACTCATAACAGTAGAAATTACCATATTCTGATTTACATATTACGTTTATTAAATAAGAAATACATAAAATTGCATGGTTCCAGCTGATCTATAGATGGGTTTCAAAATTGAATAATTTGCAATCTTGAGCTTTTGACTATTATTTTGTAGGCTTTTGCTCTCCCAAAAGGAAAAAAATTACCCAATAGCATTGATCTTTCAGCCAAAGAATTTCGCCTTAAATAATGAGTTGCTGACATGTCAAAAATCACCCAAGTACTAAAGAAACATATATAATATCAAGGTGCCGAAATTGATCATACAAAATTGACAACTTCAAAAGGAATGTGCAACAAGAAGACATAATATATGGTAAATCATACTCCCATAGGAGTATAGGACCATGCCACTGTGTCATACTGTAGACCACGCATCCTGTACAATGAACTGAACATGATCACTTTCCTCTTGTCTTCCACTTCTTTATGGGAAAGATGGTCACTTTTCCTTTAGGAGTATAAGTTCCGCCTTCTGTTGGTCTTAAAATGGAAATAGCATTTTGGTGGGTTTTATAATCTTTCTCACTGGCCAATGGTTTCAGCTCAAAGCCACCCCTTGTAAAACCCCTAGCAACCTGATGTATTGCAAGTTACTGATCAGTGACCCATCATAATATAGGATATCAGCACTTAACTTAGAACATGGATGTAAACAAATTTCTGTATAAAGGTAAAGATGAATATGTATAAACTTGAGGGTACCATCGAAGTATGGACAAATACACACTAGGCATAAAACTAAAATTTTGTCTGGTTTAACCATCCAAGTTTGAACCGTTGTACATTGTAGCCATAAATGGTCAAAAAATAATTTTTCATACTAAACGTACCGGTAGCAAGACTGAATGGGATTAGTCGAGATGGCCTTCCCTTCCATTTTTCATCAAAATCTCTTTCTTCTCTTCTCCTCCTCTATCTACCCTAAATTACTAAACACACCCCATTTCTGTTATCATCTCTTTCAATTTCTGTTATCATCTCTTTCAATTTTTTTCCTCACAAACCCCTAACCCAGTGAGTGGGTATGACCCCAAGTCACCAACAACTCCACCCTAAGAGCATATGCACCGGGGTTATAAAACAAGTGATTCAGTAGCTTTTTTGATTGGATCCTGAAAAGGTAACATGCAGCTCTAGTAAATCAAAGGCATCAAAAACTGATACTCCTTTGATTCATTAACCCCTCCTTTGAAAATTAAAGGAGTGTTCAACGGCCATCAATTGATGGGTCCCACACTTACACCACTTGTTTGGTCCTTTGTTTCTGTTCCTACAACGGCTAGCTGCTGCAACGGATATATAACGGCTATATAAATCTGTAACAGCTATAATTTTAAGTTTCAACAATTATTTTTTATGCTTATAAATAGCAATTTTCAGTATTCATTTGTTACATAAATTTTCTTACATATTTTGTGATGGATAGGCAAGAGATGTGCTTATGTGGTGTACAGACATAGGTAATTTGTGGACCGGTGAAAATGCCGGTAGGCACGGGGAGCGATGTGTTAGTCAACAGTGTGATGTGTTAGTCAACAGTGTGCTTATTTTGTTTGGCTTGATGATCCGCTGACGGGACGTGCCTTGACCACTGTTGGAGAGTTCTACACCGAGATGCACGAGAAAATGTATGATATGAAGGAGGAGATGTGGGTTTTGTACCAGGAAAGGTTGGATAAGGTTCATGCAAAGGCCAATACAAAACGGTTGCAACTTTTGGAGAAGGTACGGGAGTTAGAAGCCGCTATCAATCGCGATAACAATTCCTTAAATTAAGGGTCGAGTATAACCATTATGTGGTCTCGATCCTTCTGTAATAATTGAGCATTTATGGAATTATTAAATAATTGATAACTAGTAACTAATGAATCAACGGACTTTTATGGGTGTATAAAAAGTAACAAAAATAGTTGATTTCTCATGAAAAGTAATCAACTCCATCAATTTAATCCATGAATTGATGAATTAAAGGTCTCAATGGGTGCATATGCTCTAAACATATGCGCCATTGTTGAAACTTCTAATTATCTCTAATCTTCAATCTATGCAGCTATAGAAACCAACATTAATGACGACGCTGCTTTCTCCAACAACTCGTACATATATGTGCATATCTTCTCATTTCATAATCTAAACTCTAATTACAACCTAGATTTTTATACTAGGGTTTATTCGAAAAGCAACCCCAATTCTCAAAAACCAATAAAATTATATAAAAAATTTGCCGCGGTTTTTTTTTATTTATATTTTGGGTGAAAATCAAGAATTAATATATATGTTATTAATTAGTTTATATGTGTTTAGTGTAGAGACAATTAATGTAATTATCTATATATTTAATATGTAGGGCTAGAAATTTAAAAAATAAGTAGTTTATTTATAATAAAGTCCAATTGTTTATAGGTCTTAATCAGTTATTTTAATAGGGTTTTTATTCCCTATGTAAACATTATAATTTCTACAAATTATTTTAAGACTTGGTTAATATCCGACTCAAATGGGTGACCAAACGCAATTTTTTATTTTTGTTTTTTTCTAAACCCAATTGAATTCTGTTCGGATTTGATTTTCACGCAAGTCGAACCAAAACCTGACCCGAAAACCTAAAACCCGATTCAAACCTGAACCGAAACCCAATCAAACCCGATATAGTATATTTACAATACTGCCATTATACATTTATACAATAAACATATATATAGACATATGACTAATATCTATATTTATATGTATCTAATGTTATGTAATTATGTGTGTGTATCCTAAATTTAATTCAAATAATTGTTAGAATCTGAGAATATGAAGCGGTTTATATATGTGTGTGTGTTTGTGTATGATTAATAAGAGAGAAATCAAGGGCAGAAGAATCTTTCATATAAATATGAATCTATTAATACACAGAATGGTGTGTGTATATATATATATATATATATATAGGGTTACTCTAATGAGAACTCACTTATAATGAGAACTAAGAACCTTGGACAAATCACTTAATTGAAATTCAAATCACCAAAATTTAAATATATATGTATATATAATTTAACACTATTATTACACTATCATCATCACAACTACCACGCCACTCCCGTCACCTTCAATTCAACACCAATTCATAAGGACCAAAACGCAACCGCCACCACAACACCACCATATTCATAACTATTACTAAATTTTCCATCACCTCGCCATCAAATAGTCCATCATTATATAGCCTCCCACCACACACTCTAGCAGGCATAACATCATAAATAGTTGCACTTTCAGAAATTTCACCATCAGATTCGAGAAAATCACCAAACTGAATCACAAATCACCAAAATTTGAACGTAAATCACTAAAATTTAAACTTAAATCCCCAGAATTTATGAGCATATACACTCAATTTCCCCCAATCTGAGTACGTCGTAGTGGTGTAATTGTGCCATGTTAGATATGAAATAATGGTTGCGGTATAAATATAACACTGTTCATAGGTTGATAATGAATGTGGTGTTGCTATCGTGGTGAAGATTGATACTTTTCTGGATTTGATTTATATACATCGGTGAGAGATGGTCGGATTTAATTAGTGTCATCGAAGATGAAGAACAACTCATCGGAGATGATAAATAGAATGGTTATATAATAATAGTGTATGTATATATGTATATTTGGCAACAGATGATATGTTGATTTCATCGGAATCATCAGTGGCAATGATGATGGGGAAGCTGCACAACAGTGACGGTGATGGGTAATCAATGGAGGTGGAGTGGAAAAAGAAAATATGGAAACTGTATTATCTCAAAATGGGTGCATAATTGAAGAGAGAGGAAAAGTTAATTGAGTGGTTAGGATTTAATTGGATTTAAAAATTTTAATGGCTGAGATTAGATCTCAGTTCTCATATTAAGTTTGGTTCTCNATATATATATATATATATATATATATATATATATATATATATATATATATATATATATATATATATATATATATATATATATATATATATATATATATGTATAGGTATATATGTATATATATATGTATAGGTATATATGTATATATATATGTATGTATATATATGTATGTATATATATGTATGTATGTATGTACTGTATTACTACTCCACTCCACTCCTTGTTTAAACAACTATGAGGCACAGCCTCTTTATATAGAATTAAACCTACTGCGAGAGTAAATATTACTGCCTATAATCTTACTACGGATATAGAAATAGATGCCTTATACATTAGTCATACTTAGATGCCTACATCAGTCAAGCATATAGCTACTGCAGTAATATACTCATTTGATATAAATATTGTGTGTTAAAATATTAAAAGTATAATAAACATAAAACAAGTTGAACGATTGCCCACAAATAAATAAAGTATATTTTACGCGTATATTGTGCTACATGAAACACATGCAGCGCTATTTTTAGATTAATGAAGGACGTTATAATTTTCATATTTTGGATAATGATAAAAAAAAAAATTAATTTACCTATTATCTTCTAAGTATCCTATTTAAAACCAAACCTGAACTGAAACCCCAAAATCCCTGATAATTTGGGTTTGGTTTTTCATTTTAGATATTTAAACACAAACTGAACCGAAACATAACGGTTTGGATTTGGTTTTTGTGAAATCCAAACTGATCTAACCTGTTGCCATCCCTAAAAATTACACCCTATTATTATCTTCATTCTCATCTTCCACCATCCTTCTTCTTCTGCATCTCTAATTTCTTAATACATTTCTTTTAAGTACCATCTCCATTCCATTATATCTAACAAAATGGGGCTAAATTTACATAAAAATACCAAGATATTATTCAACAAAAATTAATGTGAAAAAAAGTAGAAACGGATACACATTCAGCAAAAATTAATGTGAAAAAAAGTAGAAACGGATAAGCAGGCTTCCTATTAGCTTAGATACAAAAATGTTCATCATATGATGCAATGAATAAAAATGCTGATTCAGCATACCTTTAGTAGTATCCAAACTTTGAGAGAACTACTTAAACCTGCTAGCCTTGTCCTCTTCCCAGATGTTAAATAGTTACACATGTACCTATCCACCCTCAGTATAAATTTTGGCCATGATTTGGGGTTCCCAGGATCTGGTTTCTTATCCATCATTGCCTAAGACAAACAAAGCAAGCAAATTACAAATCTATAATCAAGCATACAAGTAAGATGTCAATTGTTTAACATATTTTCATTTACAGTATGGAACAGTCTAAAAACGTAGTTGTCAAGTGTTGGATTATCTAAAAATTCACAACATATGAGTATGTAACATTGACAATAATGATAGACATGTTAAATACTACTGTCTAAAACTATGACACAAATTCTAAGTCATAGTAATTAAAATGCCTTGCGAAAAGCCAAAAAGTGTACTGTGTAAACCAAAACAATGGCTATTTACAAATGTTCAGTTAAAGCACTAGTAATAATAATAATATAATCTAACATTTCTCATGTACTTCTGTCACCTCTTAAGATAATGTAAGAATTAAGAAACAAAGATATATTTACTAAATCATCAAAGTCAAATTACTTACAAGAGACCGACAAATTTCATGCTCAATTTTGGAAAATGAAGTCTCTAAAGCTTCCACTCTCCCAGTAGCATGACAGCAAGTACATGGTTCACTAACCATAAACGTAACACTGGGTCGAACCTGCGATTTATTAAAGGAAAAACAGGATGGGGACAGATAGAAAATATTTGTTTGATCCATAAAATATATTTCCATTCCATAGTAATATTTTCTAGTGCAGAATAAATATTCAGATCTTTTTTTTTAAGTTAAAAAAAATTCAAATCTTAGTCTCAGTCACAAAATAAAAAACACTATTGTAAGAAAAATATATGAGACCTAAAGGCATTACCCTCTTTCTGGTTATCTCCATAAGCCCATGCCTAGACAGCTCAGAGACTTTTACCATTGATCGGTCTCTCTCAACGGCCTTCTTCACTTCTTCAAACACTAATCTTTTATTTGCTGAAAAAATGATGATATCAGCAGATAAAGTAAAAGAATAAATATCTATTTAACACAACTAGCACTATCTGCAGAGATATTTACTTCTATGGTAGAAAGAAATGAACAATGCAGAAACAATTTGGTCAGACAAGAGTAATGAAATTTTAACGCCATCAGACAGTACCCACGCGACCAAAGAAAATGAGAGACTATCATTCTTTACCATTTGAACTCATGCTTGTCAAGGTAAAACAACACTCATAAGGACAATTAAAATTACATGACGATGCAAGTCATGCAAGCTTTTCTATCAATCACAAAAAGAAACAAGACACAATATTGAACTTAAATATATATCTATCTATCTATATAGTTATATATATATATATATATATATATAGAGAGAGAGAGAGAGCTTACAATCATCAACCATGTCAATGAAATCGACCACAATAATGCCGCCAATGTCTCTCAGGCGCAATTCCCTAGCAATCTGAAGTTTTCATCAAGTTTAACTAAAAAACTTTTTTTGCTAGGTCATATTGAATCCATATTTAGTATAGTAAACACAATGTGAAAGGAAAATATTAATTATTACAATGAAACAAGCACAGTAGATATATTTACATAACCACCAGACATCATAAGATAGCTAACAGCTTTCAAACTGTTCTTAAAATCTTATGTTTTGTTTATTTGGAGCAAATAAAACTAGGGAATGGAATGAAATTTATAAGAGTTTATGGGTATAAATTCATAATTTTTATTCCTTCCTCCATTCCATTCCTAGCAATCTAAGCTAGAGTACCTACCAATTTGAGAAGGATGCTCTATTCTCCATCCTACTCATTTTCCCCCTTTAGTTTTATTCACAATTTTCAGTTTCATTCTAATACATTCCATTGTCCCAACCAAACAGAGCATTAGATAAGACTTGTTTATGAAACTTTGGAATGAACCGAATTGCATGATTAATGTAATAAGGTATCTTAAAAGTACAGGATTGAACTCTCCGTGAGATTCATAGTTGCATTAAGACTGATAAAGTAAATATAGAGATATATTAATAACTTAATATAAAGGAGAAAATGAAACAAATACTCACATAAAGAATATGAAGGTATCATGCTAATAGCTTTATCTCACTCAAAGTAAAGAGCATGTTTATTTAAGATATTGAACATACAGAGTACTTAAAAGTTAAAAGTAACAACCTAAACAAAAAAGAGCATTATCACACACCCCCTCCCCAAAAAAAAGGCGTACTAAATCCAAAGCATGTAAATAAGTTTTCAATTTAAAATTGAAATTTATCATAAACATTATTGGACCTACAATCGGCACTAATAGGACTTAGCGTCCCAAGTGTTCTTTTAATTTTCTTAAAACAAGCTTTAAAAGTTTTTATATTATATCAGAAAGGATTCACAGGCTCACAGGTTTATAATGTGCCACACTAATCAAAAAGTAGAGCACAGATCCCATATATAAGGGAAAAATAGTTTGGCAGTTTGATAGATAGATATCGACGATTGTTTTGTTCATCCATTTCTCTCGTTTTTTTATCAGTGACTGAACCCATGAGCACAAAGAGCTAGGTTCTCCACTTATCGTACATATACAATAAGATTATAAAATGCATATATGGTACTCCTAATAGCTTTTAAAACCAAGCCAAATTTGTATTAGACTTGGTCCCATTGATTTATTAGATTCAACAGAGTTCATTCACTTTTTAATGTAGAAAGCATACCAATTAGAGCTCTAATATAACACAAGATCAAAGTACATATAGAGGGTTTGCCCTAGTAAGCTTTTTGCCACAGCTAAAAACAAAAATGAAAAATTATTTACAAAAAAATCGTAGTCTCTTTTTTGACTAATTATATAGCATACCAAATGAAATATGGCGACACAATATGCATCTACTTACTTGTTTGGCAGCCGAAAGGTTGACATCAAGGATTGCTTTCTCCTGCGAAGTCCCATCACCAAGCATACAATGTCCCCCATTAACGTCAATGGATACTAATGCCTCAGTTTGTTCAATCACCAAATAACCTCCATTAGAAAGAGGGACCCTACAAGATTATAAGACTATTAACGAGCCACAACAATCATAGATTATAATTTATAACAGACAACGGAACAATATCAAAAGTTAATAGAAATCCAATCAAAAAGAGATGGACAAAGGGGAAAGACTCATTGTATCAAAAAAGATGGAAAAAGGGGAAAGACTCATTATATATATTGATATTACATTTTTCATTTTTCAGATGTTAGTCAATTAGTGTGCATTGGGAAGAAGAGAAGAAGATAAAAAAAAAGTAGCAAAGGGGTTTCTATTATAGAGTTTTTAATTACCAAGTAAATAATATTTATAAATCAAATTGCTTGGAATATTAGCCAGTGATAATGTTTTTGTCGAAAGTCGTGGATGTTAATAAACGGTAGGAAAAAAATTTAGATGGCCAGAAAAGTTTCAAGTTAGATGATCTGCTAAAGCTCCCTTCGAGAACCCTAAACACCAAATACCATTAATAGGTGGTTTTTATTGTATTACTAGCATTAGAATATTTCTGTTGTTGCATTAGTCATTGTGCTTTATAAATATAGATTAGTATTGCTCACGAGTCGCGTCTGCATATTATCAGTGCCACTAATGCTTCCTCAACAGACTAATATGTGATAAGTAGACACTCCATATATCAAACTCTAAGCAAATACCCAACATAAACATCAGAACTTCTTACCTTTTACTAAGAATTTTATCAAATTCTTCCTCAACCTTGTATTCATCAAAAAGGGGAGTCCTCAGGCTGTATAGTTCGACTCGATCACAAAGATCAGGAGCTATCTCCTGAAGATAGTTGGTGACCTGAATATATAAAATTTAAGAAATTAACACTTTGGCACATCATGTGTAATATCCTGAACCAAAAATTTAAAATATTCATTTAGAATTTTAGATTTCTCGTATGAATTCAGAATTTAGATAATGAATTAATATAGTTACGATCAAAGTTGGTCATTTATGGATGAATATATAAATTTTGATTAAGCCAAGTGCATGATTCAGTAAATAATAAAAATAAAGTTAGAGGTATATATGACCAACGAAAAGATGAATAATTTAAATTTAAAATATATAATTAGCATTTGCATGCACGGTACCATGACATTATGAGATTTAGGAATAGATGTTTAAGTTGAATAAGGACAAAAAAAGAGGGAAATTTAATTCTTCACTTAGAACTCTAGCTTTGCATGTAAAGAACTTTAAGGGCCGTCAAAACATGGACCCAAACATGAACTTGTAAATAAAGGGAAAAACATTTCACATACATTTAAGATCCCAGAAAGAAACTGAGTTCATTGACAAAGAGGGAGAAAATTGCAACACAAGTTCCACTTGCGTAGATCAGATGGAAATTCCTAGTAAAGTCTCCAAATGAGCCCTTAAGTTCTTTATATATTTTTAGTCAATGCCTAAGCCCCTGGAGGAATTATATTTTAAATTAAAAAAGAAACAACTTAAAGAAGAAAACAGATTGGAGGGGACTAGGGAAAAACTATAAATACAAGATAAATTGTATTAATTGAGAAACCAGAAAAGCTTGCACCATTCCTACAAATCAAGCTCTATGCATCTTCATTCTTCAAGAATAGGATGTCAGTTAATAGAAAATTAAAAAATATCATCAAAAGGATATTTTAATACGATTAGGAGTCAGGATATTAATTGACCAGTTGGTAAAGGGTATAAGAAGAGTAAGGATATTTTTTTTATATGGAGGATAAGCGCTCATGGAGCACATACTACAAAATTAAATTAAATTAATCTGATCTCTGATGATCTGATCTGAGTGCTTAGTATGTAATATGGGAACCTTCATTTTAACTAAATTCCTTGTCAACATGTGTTTAGGTATATTATTAGGATTCCCTTAACAAATACTGGTATCTAAAACAAACAAAAAAATGTAATTGGGAAGAAGTTTCTGTATGTGTTTAATTCAGACACACATCCCGGCAGATTAGCATCTCTTTTATGCCTATGAGGGGCTTCCGCCTTTTGATCAACTTTTCTTTCCAAAATGAACAAAAATTGAAGATACAGAATGCTATCCATGTTGCAACTTGCAACTACATAAAATTACACGTTTAGTAATTCAGTCAAGTACCTCATGATATGTTCGCGGAGAATCGACAACCATGCATTTCACCTGGAAAACGGTATACCAAATAACACCGTAAGACAACTCAAGAAGCAACATGCTGAAATAAAATGCTGCAAGAAACTTCTTATTTAAAAAATGACCACAGCAGATACTGCAAAAGGCAGTATAGGTGATGAGAAAAATAAACCTTCTCATTAAAATAATCCTGGACAACTGACAGCGTTTGACCCAATGCCTTGTGCAAAAGGACAGGAATAGCCCCTTCCACACCTTCATCTGCTGCAAGAGCTGCAGACTTTGCCTGTTCAATAATTACCTTCCAAGTTGAAAGCAAGCCTTCCAAGTCTTTTTGCAATTCCTCCAGCGAATGACCAGCAGCAACAGTTCTTACAGTCAGACCGTAACCCTTGGGCTGCAGAGTTTTTGCTATGACTCTTAAGCGTGTACGCTCCACACCAGATATTTTTTTAGAAATACCAATGCTATTGCTTTGAGTACTCAAAACCTGAAAAACATCAAGTAAGAACCAAGTCAATATAGGGCTAAGAAAAGATACAGACACCAACAAGAATAGAGCAGGTATTAGGAATATAGGAAAAGAACACATAGTAAGACATACCCAAAATCTACTCCTCAGCTTTGGATAAGCTGTCAGTGTGGGGCCTTTTGTACCCAATCCCTCTTTGACAACTTGTACGATTATTTTAGTGCCTTTGCGAACTGGGCCCCACTTACTTTTATCTGTTTGTAAATCCTTTTGATCTTCCAAATCCTGGATATTGGGAGGAAATACCAAGTCATTTGAGAAAAGTTTTCCACTCGCCTGACTTTGTATGTGGTGCCCTTCTTCACCAAACTGATCTAATGACGTCTCGGAGTCAACCTCATTCCCATGACCAGGTACACTTCCATTAACATTGTCTCTAAAATCTTCCATCACATCAAAGTCATCCTCAATTTCATGCTCCGCAAATTCATCATGCATGTACTGTACAGAAACATCTGCAGTTTCATTCTCCTCAGGGTCATCAATGTCTTCGGCATCATCTATATTTAGACCATTTTCACTCATCTCTGGGTAATCTTTAAGAGTTTCAAGATCAGTTTTGTCTTTTTTCTTTGTACCTCGGCGAAACGGAGGGAACACAAATGGCTCTCTATTAGGCTTTATATCCATAAGGGAAGGTCTCGAACTCCCAATATTTACAAATGCCCCGCCCATGTGAGGAACTAATTTTGTAAGTAATCCTAAATATACACTATCACACTGCACATTATCTTTTACAGGCTCCAGTAATAATTCAACCAAATTTCCATCCTCCAATACCGCAATTCTTTGCATGGTACATAAAGAAGAGTTGATCAGTATAACCGTAGAAAAAGATTTTTGCAAAGCTGTGCTACTTTCTTCACTAGTTTTAGAAGAAGTGCTATCATATATGGAACTCTCTAATTGAGCTGCAGATCTTGTACATGCATCCACTGAAGCACTTGAACCTTTGTTTATACTAGTTTCTTCTTCAGAGGACAGCTCTCCGGGGACTCCTTGAAGCAGATTGTGGCATTCTGCATCTTTTGATCCATCTCTGACGGATTCTATATTCTTAGAAGAATTACAAACCCCAGTTGCAGCAGAAGGAAATAAGGAAGAGGGTTGAAATAACCAGGGCTCCTCAACTGGGTAGTCTCTTTCAGACAATGTACCATGAGAACTAGAGGTCTTACTCACATCATTACCTTCAGAATCTGATTCATCCTCAGTGGTGCAATGTTTTAAATAATTTAATTCTAGCAAGGTACTACAATGAAAATTCTCAATCTTATCTTCATCCATCATACCATTTGAAACCTTTGACTCTTCAACATAAAAAGAGATTGAAGAATACTGGAGTAGCCAGGGTTCCTCTATTGGTTCTTCCCTCATTAACATCACATTAGTGATTGTACTTTTTCCAAAATCAGGAGTTCTGTTATTTGGGACAGATGTATCAGTATCTGCCTCATCATTCGAATACTGTTTCTGGAACAAAGAGCCACCAGTAATGCATTCCTTACTCTTCTCTTCACCTGCAAATCACTGGAAGTATTTGAGTGTTCAGCCACAAATTAACATAATAGTTAGATGTTAATTAACAATATAAGCTAATACCTTTAGCTTGAGAAGACATGATAGGTTGTGGCGGAAACTGTGTATCCGACATCCATGGCCTTAATTTATGAGTATGGTATGTCATCCATGAATGCCTCACAAATAGTCCGCAGTTATGTTTGTGAAGTGGATGAACTGACAGAGATATTCCAGGTCTAGGACTTAAGAGAATCGCATATGAAGGTCTTGTATTCCCATAGATAAGATAACTGGACTTGAAATTTACGGTGCGAGATACCTGTTACAACCAAAAAGATGAAAAGTTAACAAAATACTAATTTTGGTTGCGAGAAACTCTTGCTTGATGCATTTCATATACAAGTTTTATCAATTTCATATTCAAAGTTTGATCTTTCCTTTTCTACAAATGAGTATGTTTCAAGCATGACAAAAAAACCTTGAATTCATTGTTCCAAAACTTAGTGTGGCCGGCAGGAGACACAAAAATAATCATCTGCAAGCTTTAGCATTTGTCGAGTTGAATTTTCTGGTTCAAGATATCTTGGATGATTCTTCTTTAGATGAAATATTTGAACGAGAAGTAATAATCTGTGATTCCAGCCACCAATACGAGTCCTCAAATTAATCTTCTGCAAGACATACACCATAGGATTATTATGCGTCGAAGTAGAAACAATAATACAAATCAGCAGGATTGATTCTACCTTGTTTACTTTGGGAGCAATATTTTCCTGAGTGTCCAAATTAAATAATCAAGAATATCAAAATAGCAAACTGATACCACGTTAACTTACCAGTTCTCCTAAAACCCGAAGCACGAACGCTTAGCATGATCATAATATATATGTTAATAACACCACATTCCAAATTCCATACTTAAAAAATGAGTGCACATACCGGAAACAGAATTATAACCAAACATAAGCATAAACATTGAAAATGAAAAGCAGCAGATTGTGTGTTTGTGTGTGTTATACATACATAGAATACTATAGAAGCAACTTACCCGCCGCGCCTCATCTAAAATCAAAAAATAAATACAGCTACGGATAATGAGGAAGCCTATTTATATATAGAGAGTACTACACTCTACTACACTACATATATATACACACACCGTTAAGGTTAGCTTTGTAAACCCAAACCCATAACATTTGTTATTGTTCCACCAAGATAAGGACCAAGAGGATGGACATTTTCTTTTTTCTATATTCCATTTAACTAATTTTATATTTATATTTATATTTATTTAATTTTATCATATTAAATCATTTGAATTTCATTCTTGTCAAATTTTTAACAATTGAATCCATATTTAAACTATTACAAAGTTGGACCTCTAATCTATTTCAATTCTAAATATAAATTATAATAATAAATTACATTGTGTTACGTATATTTTTATCGAAATAAAGAGACAATTTTATTTTTTTAACTTGTTTCCGTATTAATTATAAATATATATGAGAATACATTTCTTATATATTTTGTTCCAAACTTTCTCTAGAAAGATTCGGAGTGAAAAGATAGTTTATGATTTTTTATTCTTTTTTTTATTCTTGAACTCGAGAATACAGCATTAGAGTGAAGAAAATTTTTATTTTTATAGTAAAAAATGGTCTCCAAAATATTATATTTTAAGATTTTATAATATTTTTTGAAGTTGAAATTTAAATATATAAGATGTATAAAAAAAATTGATAAACAATATTTTACAGATTTAAAAATATTTAAACGGATAGAAGAATGAAGAATGAGATATCATATTCAAAAAGAAGAAAATTTCAATCTCAATCTCAATCTCAATCAAATACATCATTTTGTGGATCATTAAACCAACTGTTCAAATTATGTATACGAGAAGACAATTTTTGACACATTTAAATGATCACTTTTACTTCAATTTAATGAAATAAGTGTTGAATCGAGTAGAGAAATTAGAGAAATTCAATGAGATAGTAATAGTGTGTAATCAGAATTTCGTATGCATGATTTTAAAGTCTCCTTTATTCCTGATACAATCCCCTTTAACATTTGGATTTGCATAACCAGAGTTCAACTCTCTCTTCATCAGCAATGTCAAGTAAACGAGTGACAGTATCACAGAACAATAAATGCTCCTGTTATGATGATTCTGCCAAACAGATGCTAAAAAAAAGTTTGAAGTTGGAAGAAACCTAATAGAATCCAATACTTCCCTGATTCACAGTTAAAATCCAACTCATCCACGAAGATGATACACATAGAGGAATACACAAGCCACGTCCAATGTATAAGTTTAAAGTGACAATCAGGAATAACCAACTTCATACTAGTAGCTGAGAATTTTAATCATTTCATGTCATCCAAACAAAAGATGCAATACTTTAGTATCCAAAGGTCTTCATGTGTCTGCCCACCACGTCCCATCAGCTTCATCTGCTTCGATGACCATAAGTCCTGTCCAGACCATAAGGAGAATATGGAGGTGACCTGGTTCGTTCCCTTCTTGACCTTCCAGCATAAGGAGAATATGGAGGTGACTTGGTCCTTTCCCTTCTTGACCTTCCTCCATAAGGAGACCGCCTTGGGGGAGAGTAATCCCGGCCATGTCGATATGGTGAACGTCTCGGAGACCTCCTGTACTCATCACGGCCCGAACCACCTCGATATCTACCACCACGATCACCACGTTCTCCCCGAGAGCCTTAGATAGAAGGAAATTACACGATAGCAGAAAGAACTAAAATTTCAAGATAAAGAGTAATAAGTAAACTTACTACTGTCCCTAGCGAGGCCGAGATAATGACCAGGTGTAGGCGTTCTAGGGCGTTTTCTCCGAGACTGAAATACCAAAAATAAACAAATACATGGATCATCATTTATTTGAACCCCAGCCAAATTCAGTATAACAAGGAGTAGCTGAAACTATCCGAAACACGGTTAAACCAATTAACAAAGAAGTTACGAATAGGTATCCGGGGAAAGTAACATGGGACTAGAGTATAGGGTAACCGAGACACTCAACTTGACCATATGTACTACAGCTAGACGGGCATATACTATCTATCAAGTTACACTGGATTTTATCAAGCTAAACCAAAAGAAAAAGAAACTTGATGCCAGGTATGAGGTACCATAAAATCCTGACTAGAACCGTTGATTAGTTGGAAGTTGAAAGTAATTGCTGAGGTTGTATAGTTGTTGACAATAAAGTTGCTAAGTTTAGTTGATCAGATGCATGTGAAATCTGTTTTAGCTGGCCATTGATCAAGCTGTTTAAATGTTGCAATGGATGAACGCATCATCTTTGATTGCTGCTAACATAGCTGAGGGCAATGCTTTCTGAATATAGCCAAAAACCTCAAAGTAAGAAAATATGGCAATCAGATATGACAATCATTGCTATCGAAGGATAATTGACTTTACCCTCTCTACAGTTATGTATCGCCCCTCCAGAACCGATTGATTCAGGTGTTTAATGCAACGGTCAGCATCCTCGACACAGTCCATCGTTATGAAAGCAAACCCACGAGAGATGCGTGAACGAGGCTCCACAACAAGAAAGCAAGAAGCAACCTACAGCATAATGCAACTATTAATAAAAGAAGTTATTTTAACTGATAGGTTATATGAAAAATTAATCAAGTGTACATATTTGTCGCGAGACAACAGGGCACAAGTTGAATAACATGAATTCTACATATATATTCTATTAAAAGGAAGTACAGCACATAAAAAGAAATATCAGGCAATCCATATAAGATTATACTATAGTGATGATTAGAAGGCAGACATATTCATAAGAAGTATACATATACAAGCAGCCACCAAACACACCAAAATTGAGGCATTTTGTAAATCAACTTACTTTTCCTTGCTTGTTAAAATGATCTTCAAGATCTCTCTCTGTAACCCTTGTAGAGAGGCCAGTGACGTAAAGTGTGTTTCCAGGATTAATAACCTCAGTTGGCCTGCAACATTTCAGGGACGATTGTAAATGCAACAGATAAACCTTACCAAACCAAACATACTCATCATGTTCCATTTAGAAGTAGTGTCTGGGGAGTGAGAGATGCACAGACCTTACCCCCACCACCGGGAGTAACACTAAAGATGTTTTTTTTGAACCAGTGACTTACAAAAGAAAAAACCTCGGAATTTTTGGGAGATGAAAATTATGCAAATTTTATGAAACCTTGTAGGCAGTGGTGGAACCAGAAGGGGGCTGGATCCCCCCCCCCCC
>QRFB01000495.1:0-21828 GCA_008931105.1 Oenanthe javanica | reverse complement strand
CCAAGTGGTCTGACACACAAATTACGCGTACATGAAGTGCACTTTACTCTAAATTATAATAGTTTAATTCTCTGTACCTCATCTAGTGATCTAGACTTCTCTTGGAATGCTAGGGTGAAGGGAGGAGCTGAGGATGTTTGTTGGGGTTTAAAATTTGCATAAAATGGAGAGTATTTGATGCAGAGGGGAGAGGCAAGAACAATACATATTATTCATAAACTTCTACCACAAGTTTCGATTGTGAACTAACCCTCAAACCAGTAAACAACATTGTCTGAGTGTGTGGAACAAAACTGACGATAGAACATGCATATTGCAGAAAAACAATGTATACAGAAATAAATCTCTACTACTTCATATTTCAAACTCTCACCTTTTCTTTGATGGAGTCTTGATTGCTTACATGATCTAGTTGCTTGCGTGATAAATTAGGATTTGCTTCAACTTCATTAACAATCTGTTGGTTCCAATCAACCTGAGACGTGAATACGATCAACAGCAGCAGGAAAACTAGGAGAATTGGCCTTGACATTGCTTTAATTATCTCTCAAATAACTAGTTATTCAATCCTTATATAAACACGATCGCCTGCCAGTGGAAGGTTGAATAAATATTAAATACCAAATACTTTACAAGAAACTTTGAAATAAACATATACGCGTGTGTGTGTGATTATAAATGTTTATTATTAAATAATATCCAGTTTTAAAAAGGATTTTGGGGGTGGTGATGGATATGTATTGTGTAAAAGATAATTTGTATAAATTAATCCAACCATAAAGTATTTATTCGATTATTTCTTCATTAACAATATGATAGTTCCTAGTATTTCAAACAATTATTCATGTACAATTATACTATATATTTTAAAAAGTTCCATCCATTCCACCAGTCTTGGGTACATTCAGGCAGCAAATTAGGAATCTCTAAACAGAGGACAAGAGAAATAATTCAGCTCTGGACCACATATGATAAGCATATAAAAACTGACAGATACAGATTTAAAATTTGTACCATTCATAATTTGCGTCCAGCTGTTTGCATGGTTAGACTAGGTTTGACAAAGTTAAACAAACAGGCTGCAGCAGAGGCACAACAGACAAAATTAAGCATATGGTAAATTGATGAGCATAGTGCTAAAGGAATAAGCATAATGTACCAAACCTTGTTCATCACTAAATAAATTGCAGATTACCATTTAAAAATATACTAATTAAGCAAACATGATATGCCAAAAAGACAGTTGAAGCTATCTCACAAGCTATCACACTCAGACTATTGAAGGAGAAAAGACATAGAATTCTATAGAGAATAACGAGAAGTGCAGAATGTTAGAGCTTATTAGTTGCAGGGAAGGAGAAGGTCTATCCTGGGTCCCTTCCTAAGTGAGGACTATTCCTAAGTGACATCCTTCCAAACCAGTAAAAGGCGTGAGTTAAATTCAATCTACTTCGCTGCATTACACAGGGACTTTCCCTAGATCATGATGATGCTGGAACTTTGCACGCTGGGTACGAAGTTTACTTCTCTGCATTGACTTCCATTTGTACCTTTAACTTGTGTGGCCGGCACTTGCACAAAAATCAAATGTTTCCAAAGTTAATCCTGTGGTTACTCTAGGGACTAGGGCAGCTCAAGTCATGTAACATATTTGTAAAGCCCAAACATAAACTTACCTACCAGAGGAATATAATTATTAATGATCAATCTACCTTTTTTTTCGGAACTAAACGAGACGTATTGTTGATTATCATTTACTAGAACATCGTTAAGGAAGGAAGGTACAGAACACCATTCCTTACGATCAGACATATAATTAGATTCTCTAGTTATAGTAAGAACTGCTATATTCGCTAGTGAATCTACCTATTTTCAGGAGTTTATCGCTCCATGCAATATACATAGTGTGTAATGGATACAAAAACAACACATTTATCCTCTGAAGATTCCAAAAAATTTCCATGCCACTAGTTTGGACAATATAACATATAGAAGAATGCAATTTCATATATCATCATCTATTCTATAAAACTCAAAGTGAAATATTTGTCAACTTGTGGATAACAGGTCATACATGCATGTATGCATTCCCTGTAACACATATCAGTTACACATCGAGTAGATTGAGATAATTTGTTCAGTATAGTATATAAGAAAGAGTACTAAGTGCACCAACAAACAAATCATAATCTTTTGGGAGCTTGTGGATTACCCAAGCTGCTGCATTTCGGTATTTACTTTGGCTTATTTCGGATTCGGAAGTAGGGACTTGACCCGATTTTTGAAAAAAACTCGAGATTTGACCTGAGTTGTCTCATATGATATTCAAAGCCAACTCTCAAAAGCTTGATTCTTCAAGTTTCCGGAAGTGGGGACACGATTCCACAATGGCAGCCTATAGGTAGCTATAGAGGAATTTAAGTGAAAGAGTTTGTAACACTAAAGTCCCACATTGAGTAGATTGGGATAATTTTTTTAGTATATAAGGAAGAGTACTACNAGACGTATTGTTGATTATCATTTACTAGAACATCGTTAAGGAAGGAAGGTACAGAACACCATTCCTTACGATCAGACATATAATTAGATTCTCTAGTTATAGTAAGAACTGCTATATTCGCTAGTGAATCTACCTATTTTCAGGAGTTTATCGCTCCATGCAATATACATAGTGTGTAATGGATACAAAAACAACACATTTATCCTCTGAAGATTCCAAAAAATTTCCATGCCACTAGTTTGGACAATATAACATATAGAAGAATGCAATTTCATATATCATCATCTATTCTATAAAACTCAAAGTGAAATATTTGTCAACTTGTGGATATCAGGTCATACATGCATGTATGCATTCCCTGTAACACATATCAGTCACACATCGAGTAGATTGAGATAATTTGTTCAGTATAGTATATAAGAAAGAGTACTAAGTGCACCAACAAACAAATCATAATCTTTTGGGGGCTTGTGGATTACCCAAGCTGCTGCATTTCGGTATTTACTTTGGCTTATTTCGGATTCGGAAGTCGGGACTTGACCCGATTTTTGAAAAAAACTCGAGATTTGACCTGAGTTGTCTCATATGATATTCAAAGCCAACTCTCAAAAGCTTGATTCTTCAAGTTTCCGAAAGTGGGGACACGATTCCACAATGGCAGCCTATAGGTAGCTATAGAGGAATTTAAGTGAAAGAGTTTGTAACACTCAAGTCCCACATTGAGTAGATTGGGATAATTTTTTTAGTATATAAGGAAGAGTACTACTAGTCAAGTGCAGCTTAGGCTAACATCCGAAAATCGGTATAAATTTTTGATTTGCGAAAAATTACAAAGAGTATTACAAATATTACTAAAATCATTTTAGCCTTGGTTCCCCAACTGACATTATTACACATGATAGTCCACGTAATATTAATACCAATCACAAATTTAAAGTTTGTATGTAAAATTAGTTTGTATTTGAACCAGCACCGTTTGTATGAACAAAGTAAGCAAACACTAACAAGATATGTAATATATAGAAATTAAGGAAAAACACCAAAAGAGTGAAGTTTCGAGTATGATGAAGAAGATGACATACCAATACAAAATTTCCAAGCTTGCTCGGGTAGTTTCAAATTGTATGATTTGGTAAATTGAGCTACTTGATTCACTAGAAACACGTTTGACCCGACCCGTACTGACACTTTTCTGGTGTGAAAGGTAATTGAGATTTTTAAAGGTTGCTTTTTTCGCCTAGACATCACTCGTCAGCCTGATTTAAAATATTAAAACAAGTTGGTTACAAAAAAAACAATGCCCTCTCGGTCTCACCTAATTGTCAAAGAGGAGGTCTGACACATATTTTAATGTGCATGTAAATTATAATTTTATAATTTATTTTTAAAAAATTTCTTCTGAATAAAAATTTAAATATTAAAATTTTATTCAGAAAAAAAAATTAAAAAAAATTATGAAACTATACTTTATATGCACCTTAAAATACGTGCCGGACTTTCTCACTAAAACGTTAACAATTGGGTCGGACAGAAGTAGCATTAACGAGTACGCTTGTATACCACAACAGTAGCGGCCTGGTTCGACTCTAATATTTATATATAAGGTTGTAAGTCATATTAGTCAAAAAAATAATATTAAATAAAATGGTTTATATTATCTTTTCTGTTACATTATATGTTATTATTTTAAATTTTAATAGAAATTATATAAATTATTATATGTTATTTAAAATTTTAATAAAATTTATATTAAAATATTAATAAAATTGATATATATATATATATATATATAATCAATTGATTACAAAATATTCCTCGTAATAGTCAAGTACAATACACTACTGATTTATATTATATAATTAAAATTAAAGTATTAAAATTTGATCGATTAGTTGATTAATAATTTGATATGATTAATTATATTATAATTGTTTAAATAAAAATGATTAAATTTAATATTAAACAATATTTTATATTTCAATATTTAAAATATTATCGAGAGTTTAAAGTTCAAACTCTAACAATAATTTATTAAAAATAAATATTAATATTATTAATTTTAAAAATAAAAAATATTATTATATTTTATTAAAGAATATAATTGATTATTTGTACCAAAATTTTATTAAAATTATATATTGTGACGCCCTCAAAATCCGAGGTCCAGATTTGCGGGTCACCAACAATCAACAGCAAACAATAATAAAATAATATAAACCAGGTGTGCACTGAACCCGCCAAACCAAAGATCGCAAACATATTATAGTATGAAATCAAACAACTGAAATCTAAAAGTAAACTAAACCATTTTATTACAAACCACACACTAAATCCAAAACTCAAATTCATAAATTTAGATAAATTTTAAGTCTAGATCCAGTTTTATTATACATTCTAACAATAGCCAAATGGTAAACAACTATATACCTGGAAAGCCCGAGAAACAAGTCGCCCTGACACATAAGGCTCTCTACGCCCTCTAGAGCTATTCATACTAGAAATCTGGCAAGATTTAAATGGAAAGCAATAGTGGGCCAAAGAATTGTTCAACAAGTATATACAAAGCAATCGAAATAAAACTGGAATACCAGAATAAATAAGAGAAATGTAAATCAGTTTATACTGAAAACCGAACAGTAAATAAATTATAGTTTATATCAAAGCTGAAAACAAGACAGTATGTCATAGAAATGAATCATCTGCGGAATCACAATATATAATAGACATGCTAGCAATATGGATTGGATAAAAATATAAACACTATTGACATATGATCAGTCCAAAAGCAATATGACCTCTTTATATCATATCGGTACATTTTTATACCCATAGTTATAACAAGTATTCTCTGTAATGGGTACCAAATAGGCAAATAATGTTAGCCTATAGAAAGATGAAATGATTATCATATCCTCCTCAACAAATGTTGGACCTATTTGACAGCCACTTACGCTACATAAATTTCAATCCAATAGAGCATTTGAACTCAAAAGTATGCTTAGTTTTAAATACAGACCATATCTTCGTTATTTACTAATATAATTCGCTGGATATGATGAGTTTATTATGATCAACTTCTAATATCAAGAGTATCAATATCAAGTAACTCTGTTCCATAAAAACATTTAAGAATCATAAATAGTTCGGAACAATAACTATCTATCATGATACGAATAATCAAAAATAGTAAAATAAAAGTGTTTAGGATGATCAAGTAAGAAATACTTGCCTAGTAATGTGGCTGGTAAAGTAAGTTGACTATATGTTGATAATCTGGTATACTGCACTAAACTTCTGTATGGTACCTCGTTCGTCTCTACAAATAGAATATTCTATTTTAGACAGTTAGACAGACATTTAACTCTAAACACACATCTATATCATGTTCTAGTGTATACTTATACGTTGTATCAATATTAAACAATACTTAATAACAATTATAACAATTAGAAAGCAAATAAANTATCCAAAAAACACAATTCTTATAGTGACAAGAACCTACAACTAGCAAGAGTACATACATATTAACCACACACGACAACAAGTATCGATGGTATCAGAAAAATCAAGTACAACCGGGTAAGGTCAAGTTTTCCGATGACCCCCAAATCAATACCAAAAAGCACAAGAAAATTAGCTATATATTCAGCAAAACATGCTTTGTTCATACACATCAATTAATTGAACAAACAAGCAACGGTTCAAAGCTTACAAAATTGAACCCGAAAGTTGTTAAGAACGAAATCTGAATATAACAATTTTTACATGAAATTAATAGCATAAACAAGTAATACATGGTACAAGCTTCGAAACGATTACTCATATGAAAGAAACAGATATCACAATCACCATTGATTAGGCTTTGATCCACACGAATGTTATAAACCCTAATTATCAAGTTCTTCCCCAATTCCAACTACAGTGTTTTGCTATTTTTAGTAAATAGTAATAAAATTTTATTAATAAAAAATCTATTTATATTTTTTTAAAAATTTTAAGGGCTTAAATTTGATTTAATGTATTTTTACCACATAATTAAAATAAAATGTCCAAAAATCATTTGTATGAGATAAAATATAAAAATAAACATTTTCGAATAAATACAATATATATGTCAAAATTTCCCAAAAATTATAAATGTTTCAAAAATAATAAAACAAAGCCATTTTAGGGAATTTACTGTTCCCATAAAAATAAATGTAACCAAAATAAGGTCTCAAATAATCATAAATCGAAATAACCTTATTCTAATTATACTAGATTTAAAGTAAAATAGAATAAAATATTTTAAACTACACAGAAGTCACATAATACATATCGGGTAATTTTAATATTTATTAAAAATACTAACACAAATAATTGTGTTAAAAATAATCTAAAACACAATAAATTATAATAAAAATTTATTTAAATGTTATAAAATACACATAATTTTTCTCGATCGTTACATCCTTCCCCCTTGTAAGGATTCTGCCCCCAGAATCCAACTTAAGAAAACAAGTGAGGGCATTGAGCTAACATTTCACTTTCTACCTCCCATATTGATTCCTCAACCAAGGGATTTCTGCACAATACCCTAACTAGAGTTATTGTCTTATTCCTTAATACATTATCTTTACGATCTAATATCTGTACATGCTGTTCTACATAAGTTAAGTCAGGTTGGATATCTATAGGCTCGTATTCTATTGCGTGATTCAGATCAAGATTATACTTTCTCAGCATCGATATATGAAACACGTTGTGGATATTCTGCATATGCGGAGGTAAGGCTAGTTCGTAAGCAATTTTCCCGACCTTCTTCAATATCTCAAATGGTCCCACGTATCTTGGATTGAGTTTCCCTTGTTTCCCGAATCTGGTCACTACTTTCCACGACGATACCTTCAATAGAACAAATTCTTCAACTTCAAAGTTCTGGTTTTTTCTAGTTTGATCTGCATACTTCTTTTGTCGATCTTGAGGTGCTACCAATCATTTCCGTATTAATTATATTTTCTCCTTGGTCTGTTGTAACAGTTCTGGACCCAAAATTGTGCGTTCTCTGACTTCTTCCCAATATAGTGGAAGTCTGCATTTTCTTCCATAAAGAGTTTCATACGGCAACATTCCAATACTGGCATGATAACTATTGTTGTACGAGAATTCTACTAGAGGTAAGTGCTCATCCCAATTACCTTTAAAATCTAGAACATATACCCTTAACATGTCTTCAATTGTCTAAATCGTTCTCTCATTTTGTCCATCGGTTTGTGGATAATACGACGTACTCATGTTTAGTTTGGTTCCTAGACACTCTTAAAATTGCCTCCAAAATCTCGAGTTGAAACGTGGATCTCGATCGGATACGATTGATACATGAACACCATGTCGTACTACGATCTCCCTCAAATATAATTTAACTAACTTCTCCAGTAAAAATCTTTCATTGATCGGAAGAAAATGTGTTGACTTGGTCAATCTATCGATGATAACCCAAATTGCATCATGAATGACTTTAGTCTTCGGAAGTCTCACTACAAAATCCATTGCGAGATGTTCCCATTTCCACTCTGAAATGCCTAGAGGTTGTAATAATCCACTTGGCCTTTGATGCTCTGTTTTGACCCTTTGACAATTATAATATTTACTGACGTACTCTGCAATTTCTTTCTTCATGTTTGGCCACCAAAAGTGTTGTTTCAAATCTCTATACATTTTGGTACTCCCGGGATGAATATAATACCTTGAGTTGTGGGCGTCGCGTAAAATTTCCTTCTTCAATCCCGCTACATTTGGTATCCAGATGCGCGAAGAAAATCTTAGAATTTCTTTATCATCCTTCTGACTTCTTTTCCTTTGATTAAATGTATTTTTACCCCATAATTATAATAAAATGCTCAATAATCATTTTTATGAGATAAAATGTAAAAATAAATATTTTCGAATAAATACAATATATATGTCAAAATTTTCCAAAAATTATAAATGTTTCAAAAATAATAAAATAAAGTCATTTTGGGGATTCTATCGTTCCCATAAAAATAAAGGTAACTAAAATAATGTCTCAAATCTACTATAAGGGTTAAGTCTAATAATCACAAATCGAAATAACCATATTTTAATTATACTGTATTTAAAATAAAATATAATAAAATATTTTAAGGTACACAGAAGTCACATAACACATAACAAGTAATTTTACTATTTATTAAAAATCCTAACACAAATAATTGTATTAAAAATAATCTAAAACACAATAAATTATAATAAAAACGTATTTAAATATTATAAAATACACATAATTTTTCTCGATCGTTACATATATAATTATTATAATATATAATAAAATTTAAAAATATTTTTATACCTGATTATAAAATTTAGATAATTACAGTGGATTGCCTAAAAGGCTATAAAATTTATATATATATATATATAGGTTAAGATTTTATAGAGAATCATGCTATCAAGAGAATCAGGAGAACTGATAGAGATTATTGATTAAATTAAAATTTTAATATAAATTATTAATTAACTGATAATAACATTTTCGTTAATTAGCTTAAAGAATAGGAGCACATATAATATCCTTTTACATGATAATTAGGTATATTTTTGTTCTAATATAACAAGTGACATATTTATTAATAAGAGTAATCAAAATCTTTTTATTTATGGTAACTAATTATTTGTGATTAAATTATATTACTAATATAATATTATTTTATATTAAAATCTTAGAAAATTATCTAAAATTTATCTCATGTTCCTTTTTCTCTTTAAAAAATATTATTGTAGTATTCAAACAACATAAATATATTTAAAATTGGGAATTGATATGTTTATTGAAATTGAATGTGATATAATATTGTTATTTATTAAAATTAATTACCAAATATGATAGACATGTGTAAATATATTGTATCATTATCTCGATCGTTGAATTGTAATAAAATGTGATTCATTTAGCTGCGATCACAGCCTATATACTAGTCCTATTGACTCGTGTCGTGCACTTTCATATTTCGAAGTACACTTGAACCCGTTAGACAAGCACATAATGAAATGAATATGGATATGCAGACAAGTACACGCCATAATATAAAATGATACGAAATACACGAATTTTTCGTATAATTTTCGTGTACACGACACGAAATATACACAAAAATTGAAAAAAATAATATTAATATATATTTTATTAATTTTAAATATTGATAATTAATTAATTTACATATATTAATTGATATTATATTAATTATATTTATTAATTTTAATGTGAACATTAAATTGTACATAAATGATTTATTATAATATATTAATATATATTAAATTAGTTTTATTTAATTAGTTAAGTCGTATACTTTCGTGTCGTGTCACCTATACTAAATTCGATTGATCGTGTACTTTCGTATTTATGTACTGAAAATGTAAATATAAATATTAAATTTTCATGTATTTTTTAACGAAATTTTATTTACGATTGAAGGTGATTTTTTTTTTTGTGTGTTTTCTTTGTTGTATACAAAATTACCGGTCTACGGTATATATACTCTGAAAAACCCTGCCTTGCAGTTGCAACCAAGCATAGCAGCAGGAAGAAAACAAACCTAGCCAATCAGCCTCTGAGCAAGCATGGGCCGAGTCCGCACCAAGACCGTGAAGAAATCATCACGCCAAGTGATTGAGAAATACTACTCGAAAATGACCCTCGATTTCCACACAAACAAGAAGATTCTAGAAGAAGTGGCCGTCATCCCCTCCAAGCGTCTCCGTAACAAGATCGCTGGCTTCTCAACCCATTTGATGAAGCGTATCCAGAAAGGACCCGTACGTGGAATCTCACTGAAGCTACAAGAAGAGGAGAGGGAGAGGCGTATGGACTTTGTCCCTGATGAGTCAGCAATCAGGACTGATAGGATTGAAGTTGATAAGGAGACTATTGATTTGTTGGTTTCGCTTGGAATGAGTGAGCTTCCCGGGATTGTGCTTAAGGAGGAACAGGCTCCTGTTGTTGCCATGCCTTATGCTGCTTTTGCTGGTGCTCGCGGTGGTTTCGGTGGCGGTGCCAGGAGGTATTGATTAAGGGGAGTTTTAAGTTTTTTTTTTTAGTTTTGTAATGTCGAGAATTTTTTGATTATAATAGTTTTATTTTTGCTGCGGGATGTTATTCGAATTTAATGGCTGTCTTGATTTATAAAATTTGGATTAGTGTTCAGTATGTTTGTGTTGGTTTATTAGTTGTTGACTGATGATTGTGGTAATGTTAACAAGCTATTCTTTTGTTTCCTGCATTTATAATAGACTGAATCCCTAATATAATCCCTAAACAATGCAGTCTGCTACATTAAGAAATCGTCCATCAAGTCACACAAGAAACATAACTTCTGTTATTAACATTGGAATTTTGCTCATGGTTGCAGTCGTTGATTCTTTATTTCAGTACCATATGCAAAAAGTCATTACTGTTTATACGCCATATGGTCTTTACAGTTTTGATTATCTCTGTACTTGGTTATATATTTATGTTTCATTTTATGTGTTTTCCTTTTGCTTGACGTAAGTCATCCTTGTTGTTTATGGTGTAAGTTCAATTTCTGGAGGCAAGCAGTGCCATATTGCAAGCTTAGTGTAAAAATGTAGTGGATACGGTATGGATTTGTTGTTCTCTGATTGTGTTTATTTCAACCAAGTAGTCCTCCTTTTCGATAGGTTACATAACATGGCCTATCATCTCAATTTGATACGTCTTGAACCAGCCTGGTAAAAGATTGGTTAATCAATCATGTTGGCTCCCATATATGTCGCAACAATGTGTCTTTTTGCCATGTCCTCTACTGGCACTCTGTTTTCAGCTGCTGCACAAATTACCCCTTCACTGTGCTTTTCTTCAATCTCCTAGTTAACAGTTTTGCAACACCTAGTCCACACCATTTGAGTAAACTGCACCGCCTAGCCAAACCATTCCGAGTCAGATCAGATCTAGTGGTGTTTGACGGTTTGCTTTGATTTTGGAGCACAATTTCCCTCATTGCGCACAGAAGTTCTTGATCAGTTTCACCGGCGTGAGCTTCAACACTGTATAAGAATGTAGTGATTATTATTGGAAAATTAGTCCGAGACTTGATAATCGCAAATTACACGGAATGACATACTTCCAACAAATAAAACTGTTAGTATTTGGCATACCATCCAAGTTTGATGTGCGTAGCGTAGGGAAGCAGCAAGTCATTTGGCATTTTTTGTTTTTACTTAATTTGTTTTGGTCCAACGATTGAGTAATAACAAATATTTTTTAAATTAGGATTCAGATATAATAAGTTGAATTAATTTCAAATTAAAAATCGATAATAGAAAATCTGTAAATTGTAGACTGTTGTTACTGCATAATATATGACAAATACGTTTTTTTTAAAAAAAAATCATCATAGAAGTTGATGCACCGTTTACTTGGAAAACAAAACTTGAAATTGGGTTCCAAATCAAAATGGTAAAGGATCATACCAAGGATAGTTTGACGTAAAAATATGATCATCTCCATAATAAAGCTGTTTTTGATCATTTTGGCAATGTATTAGCCGTGTCGTCATAAAATTGTAATGTCCGATTAAACACACAAGGCGTACCGTACCTAACACTGATTTAACATAAAAATTGTAATGCATCTCTCTTATGTTTTTTCTCCTTAAGCTACTACGACCTGACTTTCAACTTTGAGTTGTTCATCATAATCATAATAAATGTCTTCATTCATCATCATCTTATTATTATTATTTTTATTATCCGCTTATCTTCTTCAACTATCCACTTCATTATTGGACCCGGACACAGTTGGGCCTCTGGGCAAAGAGCTTCTTGAATCAGCGAGGGAGCCTGAGTTCTTGGAGTATGTGAGACGGATCAGACGGCAGATCCATGAGTACCCTGAACTGGGATTTGAAGAGCACAGGACGAGTCAACTCGTCAGATCTCAACTTGACTTGCTTGGTATTCAATATGTTTGGCCCGTGGCTAAAACTGGGGTTGTAGCTTCCATTGGTTCTGGGGACTCGCCTGTTTTTGCCCTCCGTGCTGATATGGATGCCCTCCCTATACAGGTGTGTGTGTGTGTATATATATAGGTATATGTATGTATTTATGATTAACTCCTGTATTACTTAATTTTGGCGTGGGAATAACCTTGAGATGGGGTCTTTTGCTGTCACTTCACTGAAATGAATCACGACTTTATACTTTGTGGTCAGCTCCCCTGTGTATTGTGGTGGACTGGTGGTTGGTTGTCTACACACACATGTTTAGATTAACTGTAGGTACTTATTTCTGCTTATAGGTCTGAATATAAGCTAATCCAAACACAGCCAGTGTTTTTTTCCGAACGTTGATTTTGCGATTTGCTCTCTTTTTTATTAGGAAACAAAAAAAATTCTGCGATTTGCTCTCTTTTTTATTAGAAAAAAAAAAAATCTTTGAAAAGTATCTCTTGTACACACTTATCCAGAGTAAGTTTTTGTATGAGTAACAAAGATACTACTTTAAGGATTAAACTGTAAGTAATCCCTATTTTATTTTATTGTGCAGCACGATAATTTCACAATGGTGTTATGTGCTAGCAAATTAACACCTTGTAGCAAATGTTAAGTTTTAAATAAATATGTAATTTGCTTTGAAATAAACCTTACCATGTGGAAGGAACTCGTTGATGTGGAGTATAGGAGCAAAGTTGATGGAAAGATGCATGCCTGTGGCCATGATTCACATGTTGCTATGTTGCTTGGAGCAGCTAAGTTGCTTCAACCAAGGAAAGACAAATTGAAGGTATCATACTCAATTGCATTAAGAAATGCATATAGAATTAAGGCATCTGCAGTTTTTGTTTATTCTCCTCCTAATGAGCTGCTCATTTTTTTAAAAAGGGAACTGTGAAGTTTGTTTTCCAGCCAGGTGAGGAGGGATATGCTGGTGCCTATCATATGTTGCAACACAGTGCTCTTGATGACATCAGTGCAATCTTTGGTCTACATGTTATACCATCTCTACCAACCGGTACCATTGCTTCAAGGGCAGGACCGATGCTTGCTGGGTCTGGGCTGTTTACAGCCGCAATTCATGGCAAGGGAGGGCATGCATCAAGCCCACACAACGCCAGAGACCCACTTCTTGCAGCATCTCTGGCAGTTGTAGCTCTTCAACAGATTGTGTCTCGAGAAGCAGATCCACTTGAGGCCAGAGTAATATCCTTCTTATGCCTTTTGTGCTTTTCACATTAGCATTTATGAAAAATCTCCATGCTTCTATATGAGTTTGCATAATAATCACAAACCTTACGAGGTTTGACTCTATACTATGGTCAAGTCTTATACGTCATCTGAGTATTTGACACACCACTTCCATTTAGGGTTTAAGCATCCTTTGTGGTTTGAATATAAATAGAATTGTAATTGTTAACCCCGATAATAAATCTGTAGCATTTGAGAGCCCAGAAATTCAAAGATGATTCACTTTGTGTATGTGTTAACCATAGGAGTGAGTACTTTTGTGCAATGCGTATAAAGCTAAGCTAAATTCCTTTAGGTTGTGACAGTTGGGTACATCGAGGGAGGTAAAGGCGCAAATGTAATTCCAGAAACCGTCAAATTTGGAGGATCTTATAGAAGCTTAAGTTCTGAAGGTCTTTCTTACACGCAGGAACGCATTAAAGAGGTAACCATATACATATTTATGTTCTGTGGAGTAAGCAATATTCTTTTGTTATTACCATATCCTCATTTCCAGCAACTGCCACATTTTCCCCTAATTCTATATAGCAAACACAACTACTTACTAGTCTCCAGTTTCCCTACCTTGGACTTGGATAAAACATTTAACCTTTTACATTATTTTTATAACCATCAAAAGCTTATCATCATACATGGCACACACACTAGATAGAAAGAAGTCTTTCAGTATTTACCGTGTTGATTATGCAAGCATCGTGAATCCTAGCCTTTCAAATAAAAAATCACATAAACAACTGGCAGATAATAGAGATGCAAGCTGCAGTGCATCTATGTAAAGCTGTGGTGGACTTCAAGGAGGAGACACCTCTGCCTTACCCGGTAATGGTGAACGATGAAGCATTATACGAACATGGAAAAGAAGTTGCGGAGATATCACTTGGGAAACAGAATATGGAGCTCTTTCCGGTCACTATGGGAGGTGAGGACTTTAGCTTCTATGCTCAGAAAATGCCAGCAGCCATGTTTGTCATTGGAACAAAAAACGAGACACTGAAATCAGATTGGTCACTACACTCTCCATACTTTACTATAGACGAGGAAGCTCTTCCGATAGGGTCAGCTTTACATGCTGCTGTGGCTCTCTCTTATTTGGATAGTCATACTGCTGATGCTAATGTATAATATGACGTACTCGGTACTCCTCTTGTAGTCTTGTTGTCGAAGCAGGTGTAGACTATGATCCAAATGATATGGGAACAAGGCAATTTAAATCATTACGTTTAGTTATATGTGTTACTTTAATTAACAAATCATGCCCCTTGATCAAAGAAGCCAAAAATTGTTTTGGTTAAATACATTGAAATGTAAGTTTCATCGGAAGGCAAGTGACAACGTGTTTAACCTTTTAAATTCAAATATTGTAATTTAAATATTAAAAAAATTGATTTACATCATTGTGATTTTTATAAGAAACTTTTCATGGTAGTAATTTCTTGATTATTTTACATCTCAAAATAATTATATTATTTTTTTATGGTTAAATTGATTAAACTGTGACTAAAAATGAAAACCATGTTTTTTATTATTCTAAAAAGTTAAAAACGAAATCTCAAAAATAAATTTATTTTTAATAATATAATTATTTTCTCTTATATAATAATGTACTCCCTCCGTACAATTTTAAATATTTTTTTACTTTTTGACACGTATGTTAAGATATAAAAAAAATAATATTTTTAAAAAAGTTTGATTACGAAAGTGACATGCTTTTCCACGCGGTAACTTTCAGAATTTAACGAACACCAGTTTTTCAGGGGCAGGGAAGATTCATATAAAAGTCAAAGAAGGAACAAAAAGAGTCCTAGACAAGCTACACAGAGAAGAGAAATAGTGGTACAAGAAAGAGTGTGTGTGGGAATGGTACTGTGGTCATATCCACCTACGCCCAAGCAATTAGCTGTGTCCGCCGTGTTTTTCATCACCGGCTCCGCCCTATTCGCCGTCGGAGTTCACCTTTCCTTGAGTAACATAGCTCCTCAACAAGCTCGCACTAAAGCTCGCGCTGATTTCGTCAAACAACGTCTCCGTAAATTTCTTGAAGATTAATATTAGATACATTTTGCCAATTTATAACGAACTACCCTGGTACACTCCTCAATTCATTTTCTTATATATGTACATGTTAGGTTTTGTATTCACTTCTCCCCACCCCCCAATTTATTAGTATTATTCTAAACTCTAAAGTTAACTATTAATTTATTCTTTATGATGTTCTTTTGCTATGCGAGTTTGATAATTTTTTATTTTTTTAGATAAAAGGTAACCTTTACGGAAATAAATAAGTGTTTTGTTTCTTGCTCCGAAAGTTGTGATTTTTACTCTTTGTTGACATCGCAAAATATTAATAAGGTGTTAGGTGTAAAGATGTGTGTATTGATTGCTGGACATTAGACGAACCATTTAAGTTTCTGCACTATAGAATTGTAGATGATCATGTGCTCCCTGGTATCTGAAACTGCAGGTCTGTCGATAACAATAGCCTGCCTTGTTGGATACAATTGGTTTAGGATGAGACGATTAGTTGTACCTAGGTCATTAGTATGGTTATACGCTTGGTAGTTGGTACTACCGGTTTAGATATTAGTATGCATAGGTATACAGTTGATGATAATCCTTTGAGAAGCTATTATGTTGAGATTTTTAATGTATCTTGATTGACCTTGTTGTGAATTCTAACAAGTAATAACTAAGAAGCTTAACCTTGTACTTGTGTTTCTGTGCTTGTTTAGTGCAAATGTATGCTAACAGCAATTATCACAGGACCTGGCTTGGACCTATAATCCCAAATGCTCCATTGTTTGAGGCCATCACCATTAGTGGCCGCACGAAATCTTCATCTTTTCTCACCGCATTTACAAGGTACAATTCTGTATTAACTCCCATAATCTGTCAATCTTTAATGATAATAATCTTCTGACACATTTTCTCGAGTTCATTGCAGGAACTTCAGATGAGGGTACACCAGAGTCAAGTGATCAACCTTCTCCTACAGTCAACCTCAGTAATGCATACAAATCTGCAGTGCAAACCGCTTCCTACGGAGAGATACGGTCCAAATTATACCCTGACAACTCTGAACCACAAGAGGTAGAATCACAACATTTGGATGGCCAAGAGAAAGAACATAATTTAGAAGAGTTCCTAAACCCAAATCGACAATGTGTTCAGGAGGCATTAGAATGTGCTAAGAACACCACCCTCACCCGCCTTATATCATCGTATTTTGAACAAAGTGAGAAAACCTCGCGTTTCTGCCTCCTCCTCCACCTTGGTTTACAGCGTGCACGCTCTAATTATGCCCCTCTACACAAACTCATTTCCATCCTTCCCCTTGACTCTGAATCTGAATTCCTTAACCAGTCACAGTGTGACCAAGCTTTTAAAGTATTCAGTGAATTCGACCACTTAGAGAATCCCTTTCCCCATCCCGATTCTCAGAACTTCAGTGAAATGCGGGACTGCTTTTCCCAGCTGAAACGACAGCTGGATTCCTGCCTTCTTAAGTCCCGCTCTAGGATCCGACATGTTCGATGTGCCACAGTTGGTTGTGCCATTTGTTTGATTGGTACAGTTATTGGTGTTACCTTATCTGCTGTAGCCATTGCCACCCATGCGCTCGTTGCCCTTGTTGCTTGCCCAGTCTGCTCAGCATTCCTTCCTTCAAATCTCAATAAAAAAGAGCTTGCGCATATGGCACTACTTGATGCTGCTGCGAAGAACACTTATGTCTTGCTTAATGATCTAGATACTATAGACCGTCTGGTGGCTCGTTTGCATTCTGAGATTGAAGGAGATAAGCTTCTGATTCGTCTTGGATTGGAGAGAGGCAGTGATAGACATGCTATCCAAGAGGTAGCAAAGCAGCTTTATAAGAATCATCTGAATTTCCTCCACCAGCTCTCTGATCTTGAGGAGCACTTGTGTCTATGCTTTGCTGCTATTAATCGAGCTAGAACACTTCTCCTCCAAGAGATCCATCTTCATCAAATTCATCTGTCCTAATGAAACTTAGCATTGATTAGTAAGGTTTCTTGGTAAGTTATTTGTGTCATATATACTTCTACTTAGTCATGATTACTTGTGTAGAGCATTTCTCTGCATTTTTTGACAATCCTACTAATTATTAAGAAAGAAAAAATAGAATTACTTGCCCTTCTGTGTCATGTCAATGGTACACTAGCACAGTAGCACCTATACTTTTTATTCTCTCTAATGTATGTGCATGTTGGACAGTGATACATTATTGCCAACAGAGCTGGTGTTAGAAAAACCATTGCTCAAGTTCAGGGGCGCAGAAGAAAAATTGAGTGGGGGCACCATATAAATTATAATATATTATAAATAATTAATATAATATTATTATAAACTATAATAAATTATATACAAATATTTTCATTAATATACAAATATTTTTTAAATATTTATTCCATTTTATTGATAATATTGATATATATTTTCTCTTTCCCCTTATTATTACTAATATTTTTCATTCTTTTTTTCTTATTTTGACAAATTTTGTGGGACACTCATAATTTTTTAAGGGGGGCACAATAACCATAACTTTATAATTTAAGTAGTAGAATCAAAATTGAATGCCTCACCCACCACTATTTTGTATGTCGGTCCGCCCTGCTCCAGTTGCCAACCTTACTGCTCCAGTTGCCAACCTTACATTCCAGAACCAATAGAAATTTACTGGTTGAAAATTTTGCAATCTCGTACAAAGAGAAAATTCAGACTTACTACTCGTAGCATACTCGTAGCATACATTGTGCAAAACATGTGTAACTTTTTATTTTTTTATTATTTTTATTTCAAATTTATTTTTATTTTTATTCTTTCAATAATATTATTAAATTTATTTAATATCATGCATGATTATATTATTATATTTTTTGATAAATGAATTAATTTTAATATGTTATTATGTGCATTTAATGTTTTGTTTCTTGATTTATATTTGTTTTTGTTCTTTCAATAATATTTTTATTTTTATTTAATATCATGTATAATTATATTATTATCATTCTTTATTTAATACTTTTTTTAAGTTCTATTTTTATTCTTTCAATAATGTTTTTATGTTTATTTAATGTATAATTATATTATTATTATTTGTTTATTACTTGTTTTTAGCTTGAAACCAGAGTGTGGTTGATACGATATGTAAAGGATGCATCTTAAATCGGATTGACGCCTTGGAAAGTTTAGTTGGTAATATCTTTGTTGGCATTATAATTTTCCGGCGGTCCTTGTTGTGTTGATTGAACAAGCCAGCCTCCTCTAAATAAGCTTGGCCGCAGTGGAAAGGAAGCGCGATGAAGAGACAACATTACCTAGGTTGGACAAGTGATCAGAAACATTCTTAAGAAGGGATTTGGTAAAATATAATGCTGTAAACGTGCTGCTACAGTCATGATGGGCATCGACCAGTTTTTAAGAGTTACTACCGTTAACACAAGTACATAACTAATTAATTATTAGTTTAAGTTTAAAATGCAATCAAAATAAGATCCATTTGGTACTCTATCTGATACCTTGAATTTTTAGAGGTGCTGTTACTCATTAGAGCCGGGTTTCTCGAAGCCTTAAAAATAAAATTGTGATTTCTTTTATTGGATCAGATCTGTTACAACTCGGGGTGACCCAGTTGGCTCAGTTTACACAAAGAACTTGAATGAACACACTCGCCTTCCATTTTCTTCTTCTAAAACCTATATTTTCTTTATTCAATCTCTCAAACTCAGATTGTGTACATCTTCATCTTCAAAATCGGAACAACTTGATTGCAACTCACTGGGATTTGACCGAGTTAGATCTGGACCTAGGTTGACTCACCGCAATTCCATAATTCCATTTACATTTTAACCTAGCTTCTTGTTTTTTTACACATGCTAATAACCCAACAAAGCCAAGTATAATATCAATTCTTAAACCCTTTTACATGAAACCCCAAATCAAAACACACACCTTTCCCGCTTGATAAAGTGCGTGGCCCAACTGTAGCTGCAAGGATCCAACACCTCCAGAATGAGGCTTTTCCAATCAAGAAAGGCAAAATCCAGGTATCAGTTTCCCCGAAGGTGATTGAAAACGCGAATTTGGATGTTGCATACCAAGTGTTCGACAAAATGCTTCTTATATTTGGATTCTGATGAGCTGCTTCTACAAGACGGTAACTGTAGACGTGTGTGTGGATTATTTTTTCACAAATATGGATCTTTGACTACATCTTGTGGACTTGATTTACTCGACTATGCAAAGTCTTGTTCTCAAGGGGACTGGATTGGTTTCAGCTTCAGTGTTAGATGAACTAATTAACTGTTTGTGAGGTGGGTTTGTGGAAACAAAGGCCAGACCAAGACAACTGCTGATAGATCATCTCTGGAGTTGGGGCAAGCCAACAACAATGCAGATATGCCAAAACTCGACAAGAAGCAAGTGAGCAGTCAAGAAGCCTCGAAGTAAGCAAACATCAATGTCAAATAATATGCACTGCAATCTCTAGTTTTCAACTGCTGTCTTTGTATTTGTCCGCTCGTGGTTTGGAATATCAGTACCATTAGTGTTTTAGTGTATTAGTGTTTGAGTTTATATGCAAGGGAGTAATGGCGTATAACTTTTGATATTTAGATATGCAAATTATCATGCAAGGAGCCACCGCCATCACCATTGTTTGAGCCTGGTGAACTCAGTTCATGGTCCATTTACAGGGCTGGGATTGCTGAGTTTATTGTCAGTTTTTGGATTGGTAAAATGAAAAAATAAACAGAGTAGTTTTAGAGAAGTAATGAAGAAGCATAAACAAAAAGCAGATGAGCAATTATGATCGGGTAAGTCATCTTGCAGAGAATCAACTAGTGATTCGGCAATTCATGGATCAGCATCCTGAGTCAAATGTGGAACTGATATAAAAACTCAGTTTTCTGACCGCAAGTATTAAGAACATAGAAAGAGCAAGACAGAAAAGTGTCATCTAACTGAAAATTCTTCATCTGGATCAAAAAGAAGAATACTGTGGCAGCCGATACAAGAAAGGAAACATTTCCTTTGAAATTCAAAACCAGGAGTTCACATCTGAAACGTGCAGAGTGAACGAGTACTCGAGCTAGTTCTACAGCTTAGCTTACATCGTCAAGTTGCTAAAATTAAATAGCGCTTACATAACCAAGTTGCTATAACTGTGCATCGAATCTCCTTTTAAATTCCGACGCCATATTATGTTGAGGCAGACCATAGTCCTTGAAAAACCTCATGAAAGCAGTTGTAAATGGATGACAAGGAAGAAGAGAGGTCGAGAGAGAAATGAATAAAAACAGTCCTCAAATGACCAAAAGAACCGGGACATGTGAATGTGTTTAAAGTTGTGTTCAAATGGCTAGAAAAGTCAGGACATAAGTTTAAACCAGTCATTTAATGACAGGAAATGGAGCACCCGTCAAGACATTGAAAATTATATGTAATACACTTCAACTGTTTTTCGAAGACAAGTAGTAATTTTTTTTTAATCCTCAAGCCAAGAGTTTCACTTTGTTCTCATTCATTGGCTTGACGGGGAGCATCGAGGATAGTATAGCCTTGGACTAACTTTCTATGTATATGTATTAAGGATGTAATGTGTGCGATCTAATTGAGAAGAAACAATGTAACCGTTTTGAGTAAAATTAATTTTGTAAATATATTGGTATCTCTTTGTTCCAAGTAATTTGATTCTCAAACTTACAAAATTATCATGTACTTACCGGTGCAAAGTATACAAAATAGTAGTGGACGTAAAACGTTCTATTCAATGAGTAATAGATGTAAAAAAAAAATATTTTTATTTATTTTCCGAAATTTATTTTGTAAATACAGGACCAAATCTCATTAAATTTTCAATAAAAATAAGTACTAGTATTTATTTTCTATTTGAAAACCCCGTTGTGATTTGTGACAGCTCACAAGAAATTAGGACAATTTACAACCATCTCGTCGTCCTTTTTGCTACTGCCCCCAACTCATCATCAAGCGTATATTGTACTACTGCTCTCACTCATTACTTGATCACCCATTGCCCCATTGGTCATCACA